>JAYXIM010012067.1:0-40926 GCA_037575425.1 Anastrepha fraterculus | reverse complement strand
TTTATTTTATAAAAATATAATTTATAATATAACAAAAGGTATATGAACTGAAGTTTGGAACAATGTAAAATAATTACAATAGAAAATTTATTTAATTAATTAAATTTAAATTTAAAAAATTCAACAAAATTTTGCGAACAGAATTTCCAAAAGAAATCAAATTAAATAAATCATAAAAAACTTTCGGCTATGCAATTTTTTAGCACATAAAATATTTATCAAAATAAGTGAAAATTTCAAGTGATTCAAAAATCGCAATGATTTTTGATTTTTTTTGCTAGCGGTTGTGCGCATTTTGACTATAAAAAAAAATTCGTAATGCTGTCAAAAAAAAAAAAAAATTTTAAAAATATCGAAAATCAGCGCGAAATTAGAGCCGCATTAAGCTGTCACAATATTGTGTCAAAATTAAGTGGGCTACAAAACTGCAAGCCCAGAATTTTTGTGGGAACTATGACTAAAAATTTTTAAATTTTGATGAAAATTTGTTGAATTTTTCCAAATTTTGTAAAAAGTAGCAGACTTTGACTTATATGACTGTGGTATGAACTATATTTTTATAATTAAATATACAAAGTAACAATAAAGAGTCAAAACTTTGCAATATACTGCGTTGCTATTATCCTGATCCCAACTGTATGGTTTAGAGGTACATGACTTATACAATTTGTAAAATATTATTTGTGCTCGCACTATATTTAGTGCATGCTGGACTATAAAAAAGTCACGCGAAAGAAAACTTCAAACGGTAGAAATGAGAATGTTTGAGGCCACACTTCTCAGTTGAGTTTATTTAAATCAGATGACATGAAAGAAAATGCACGACAAAATGTGAAGTCGATTTCAGCAAATGATTTACAAAAATGTTTTCAGGATTAACTTGAAAGAATAATAAATGTTTTGTGCATCATTGATCGATTTTCGATACTTTTTTGACATAATGTTAGTTTGGGGAAAAAGAAAGTTTTTGCGCAAATGGTTTAAAATTGTTTTATGGTTGATCTTTAGCTTTTGGACGATGATGCGACTACTAATATGCTGGTCACCGTCCATTATTTCTGTGATTTTATCGATATTTTCTACAACGGACCTGCCTGTGCGAGGTGCAACTTTAACATCGAAAATGCCTCAATGGAATTGACGAAACCAAAATTGCACGTAACTAGTTGTTACAGTATTAGTACCATAAACACCATTGATAATTTCACAGGCTTGGCTATGCAAAGGCTTCGCCTTTATCAAAGAAAAACTGTTAAATGTACGGAATTTGCTCACAACTGCAGCAAAAATAGCAAACGAATTTTTTTAGTGTGAAATGTCACCTTGACTACAGCCATCTACCGAGAAACTAATAGATTTCTTTTCAGTCTTTAATTTCTTCTCTTCAGTCCAGTCTATGTACCTTACAGAAATCAGATCCAGTATGCCAGTATCAAAATTCTGACCACAGCTTCTGGCCATTCTTAATGACCACTAAGTACGACAGTGACTACTGACTCCTGTTTTAATGAAATGCTGATGAAATGAAAATGTTTAGTAATCCGTATTTGCGGAAAACGCCGAGAATATCTTTGGGTAAAAGAGAAAAAATAAAAACTTATTAATAAATAGTTCGGGCCAACGATCTTGAATGCAACTCTCCAGTTAAGAGGCTTTTTAGAGTGTAATTTCATTATTGTAATCTTTATTTTTTTTAATATTTTTTTTTTAACTTGAAAATACTCGCACTTTCTTAGCTTTAAAATTCTGCTTATGAGTTTAGACTGAAGCTGAAATATAATATTAGTCGATCGAGCAAATAAAACAATAAACAATTGTATGTTTGATCAGATAAGCGATGAAGCGCGTGAAAATGAATATTTCCATCACTCAGAGTCATATTTGTTTTATTTAATAAAAAAAAAAAAAAATTTATTCAAAACTCAAATTGGTCGATTAATTTTGCACTCAAACAAAATAACTTAAGTTCGCATTATGGATTGGATTTCCAACTTTTATTGTAAATTAAGTTTGAAAAGTGCCTTGAATTGGTCAATAAAGCGGAAGCATTCCAATTTTTTATTTATATTTATTACACTTTTTCTTCCATATAACGCATGCTTAATGCTTTTTCGTTTTTTGTATGAAAGAAAATGCGTAACACCTTAAAGCTTAGCAATCATTCTTAGCAAAAATGATATTCGAAAACCAAATTGGATGATTAATTTGGCGCCATCTTGCAGTTATCTTTTTTCACAAATATTTATTCTTAAAAATATACACACATAGACATCAGTCAGCTGTGTGCCGTAATATTAAATAAGTCACTGCTTCTAATTAGTATAACCCAAATTTGTTTGAAATATAAAAACAAGAAAATGTGACTTCTTACATCTTCCATCTTCCTCTATATTCTTTTAATAGATCGCTCGAATCTGTTTTTTTTTCATCCCACTGTATTTACAAAACGCTTCTTATCGTATGCGTTTATTTGCACAAAATCTTTTGGAAATGTATACATGACAATAATCGAATAATCTTAAGCCGCCTAATCGTCGCAATTTGTTTTGCGTGTTCCCCCACCGGAAATAAAAGCGTGTGCGTCAATTTGCATTTCTTCGCCACTTTTTTCATGTTAGTCATTTTATTTCGCCACTTTCCTACATTATTGTTACAGTCTCAATTCCACGTTGATGTGTTTTCTGTTTGTTCATGTTGTTTTTTTTTGCTGTTTTTTTCTGTTTGGCTTACTATTTGTGTGCAGACTATATATTAGTATGGTCTTAAATGGGTATTTGCACCATTAGCAACGTGTGCGCTTTTATTGTTTTGTTGTTGTAGCCATGACCATTGTTGTTGCAGGTATTGTTACGTTTATTGTTAGTTTTGTAAATTACTCTGTGCAAAGGTATATTAATCGGCTTGCCTGCTAGTCGGCCCGTCTCTACCTGTGTATGTGCGTTTCGCAAGCAATTCACTGTTGTGCAACGATGCGTATACGTAACATCGAATGCATAATGCCCGAATGAAGCTATATAAAAAAAACAAAACAAAACAAAAAACAACTACCTACTTATACACAAATGTATATTTTTATGTATTGTGGATAACTGTAATATTGCCGTGTTTTGCTTTTTTTTTTGATTTTTCTTGCATTGTGCTTGCCTGCAAAAATGTGTGTACAGCTTTGTTTAATGTGCCGCAAAATGCTGAAAATTGGCAAGTTGCATGCCGCATTAGGGGAGGGTGATAGTACGTATGTGAAATAAATTAGAAATATATGAAAATGTAAAAATGCGAAAAAATGAGCTTAACAACATAAACGCTAACAAAGACATAACAATGTGAGCTCGAATTTCGGCGGCACGCATATTTAGACATCCGCTTACACCACTTTGGCTTGTGGCGGATTTGCTGATTCGGTGGATATCTAATAAAATACGATTTATAATACACGTATAAAAGTGGTATTGAAGAATATTGCTGATGCCACAAAATAATTTGACTAGAAAATAAATTACTTGGATGAGGGCAATTATTATTATATGGAAATGACAATATGTAGACGCATACACACATACGTATTTTTATAAAACATAATATGGATGTACGTTTCAGACAAATTAGGGATATGAATTTGGCTAGTTGGCGGTCATCATAGCTCAGTGTGCTTACATATGGCATGACGTTCTGCGATTCTGGGTTCACTTCGCACTGCAGTTAGATTATCAGTTAGGCTCATCTACTGAGAGATATTTGCCACTTTGTCGCGATTATAATAAGACATTTGCATAAATGTGTGGCCTTGGCTATGTACAGCTAGAAGCTTATCAATACTTGGGTATTGGAATACTTAAGAGTTCCGATTTGTCTATCAAGAACTTTTTAACTTTTAGCGGGAAAGTCGATTCGTTCTTGCGCACCTGAATTAAGAGAATATTATTGGGGTGCAAAAGACCTTTTAAATTCCAAATTTCACGAAAAACTGAAAGGTTAGTAAGTTGCGTGTTCACCTGATATTGTGGTCCTGTACGTCTTTTTTATATTAAGCGAATGAAATTACTTCATTTTGAGACGAGTGGGGCGATACAGGAGAAAGAAGAGAAATGCTCAGCGATATTTTGCAATGTTTGGACGATTTATTTTTTTTATTTCAAATTTATTTTCTAAAAATAATTTAAAAATGAAAAGTTTTTTATAAAAATTAATTTGTTATATTTTGAAGATTTATTTTGTTTTTATATGAAATTTATTTTTTAAAATTAAATTTTTAGAAAAAATATTAAAAAAAAAACTATTTTTATGGAAATTTTTTTTTCGTTTATAATTTTTATTTATACAAATTATTATGTTTTTATACTTCTTTTCACAAATTATTATTATTTTTTTTATTAATTTTTGTTTTATAGAAACTATAAAAAAAAATTATTTTTATGCAAATTTTTTTGTGAAAATTTTTTTATAAAAATAATTTTTTTATAATTTTTATTTATACAAATTATTATGTTTTTATATAGTTTTTTTACAAATTATTATTATTTTTTACAATTATTAATACAGATTATTCTACAACAAAGCTACATATATAATTCAAAGTTTCACATTGTGTAAATTCTGTTTTTTTATAATTCAACTAATTTTCATAAAAAATTGAGAAATTTTTAGCCAGAAAAATTGTGGTACACTATTTTATAGCGGCCGCCGTAGCCGAATGGGTGTGTGCGTGACTACCATTCGTAATTTAGAGAAAACGTAGATTCGAATCTCAGTGAAAGCCCAAAATGGAGAAAAACAAAAACAATTGCGCAAGTGGCTTAAAATTCGCATTGCTTTTTTATATGTGTTACTCGTTTCTTCCATACAAATGAAAAAAGAACTAATTGTACCATTCGTTATATGGAAGAAAATAGTTGGAACGCTTCGGTGTTATTGACCAATTCCAGGTACTTTTCACACATAATTTACGATAGAAGTTGGAAATCCAATCCACAATGCCAACTTAAGGTATTTTATTTGGGCGCAAAATTAATCATCCAATTTTGTTTATGAATATCTTTTTTAATTAATATCTTTTTTCCTAAAAAAATCTTTTTTTCACCTTTACGCGCTCCAATGACTGTCTGTTCGTATACTAGAGCTATCTAGTTCACAAATGTCAAATATGTTGGGCATACGACGTTATTTGCAAAAAGTATGAATCTTTCTATAGAGTGATTAATTTTGTGCCACCTTATACATTTAAATAGTGCGTGACTTGCGCAAAAAACAAACACCTCATCAGAGTCGTACTCTCTAACTAAAAGTCGCTGGCAAACCCTCAAGCAGAGTACAACCGCCGGTCTCACCAGGGGTTTCCTTCTCATAGTAACTCGATTTCCAGCAGGTGGTTGTTGCTACGCAGAAGTTAACTGAGGAAACTTAGAAGCCGTGGGCAAATTGAATGAGCCGTACGTCATCAAAAAGTATTTCTACTCTCCACCTAGGTAGACTTCTGTACATGGAATTATCTCCCGACTTTTGTACTAATCATATCTTAAACGGTAGAAAAAATCAACTCTTGTGGTGGATTTAAGGCTGTTTAACGGCAGCGTAGTTGGAGACTCCGGTGCAGTGATGGACTACTATTATGTTACTCATCGTTTTTCCATCGACCCTTAGAGGCTGGCGTATTCAGTCATCTTTTCCGCATTGATACGAAAGTACTAGAAGATAGAGCACAACTGTGCGAGTACGCTTAGCCAATCGGCCTACAAAGAATCCGAGTTACTCATATTTCGAAATTCGTGCGGCCTTAGCCTGCTAAAAGTGTAAGTGTCCAATTACGTGAATGTTTACATTGGTGTTATTATTTTTGTTTTTCGTAATGCATGGCAATTATGTTTTATTGATTTCCTGCATAGTCAGTTCGAATCGGAAATGTTTGTAGACATGTAGGTATGTTCGCAAAAGCATGAATGAATTAATTTCTATCAGTTTCGTTTTATTTCACATGCTAATCACGCCTCGCTTTGCTGCTAATGGTTATGTTGTTATTCGTGTGGGTCAGAGTAATTAAGCTATTTACAGGTAATGATTCCATTTATGTGATTGCACGAAAAACAAACAATTCGATTTTCGTTTAGTTAGAAATGGTGTGTATTTCAGTAATTCATGAATTGAAGATACAAATTTTGTTACTCATAGTTTCTGATTAAATTTGCAATGTACAAACTTTAAATCTTCACTTTGTCACTTTGTGTACTTTGTATTGGGAATAATTTGAGGCAGTCCGAAAAAAATCCTTTTCAAGCAATTATATTTAATGGAATCTTCTTCTAATAAAATCTATTAAATAATATATAATAAGGCAATATTTGATATTAATCGTTCTAAGCATCTCTACGTCATGTAAAGTAAAGTTCCAAAATATGCATGTAAGCTAATAATTTTGCAGAGAATGACCCGACTTATACAGAATATTTTTATTTTGAGGCTCATATCTTCTGGGAAGGTTTTCTTTGATATAAATTGCGTAAATGTATAAAAAAGGCGTGTCTATAAGTCAAAATGTGTTAAAAATTCGTAAAATTTCATTTGAAACTACAACAAATAAAAAATTACTGTACCGATTGGATAATTGTTTTTTTCCTGGAAAACTGTGAAATAGTTACCGACACTCTGCATCAAACGAATTGATCAATTAATTCCTGTTGCTATAAAAATTTTGAAACAAAAAGTGCTCTTTTCTTCTTGTGTGTTTGCTCGCTGTATGCCAAACTCCACTAAGCGGGATAAGATGAAGAGTGCCTTCTATATCTGCTGATTTGCTATTGTGTTGATTACCACAACTTCACATATGTACGAGGGGCGTTTGTAAGGACCGTCAAAAAATAAAAACAAACAAGGCGTGATATGGTGCGTTGATGTATTGGAAAAGAAAAATAACCCCACTTCCTCGAATGCCAAACACGAAGAAATAGATCTGGCAGAAACTTGTTGTGTGTTCTTCCCAGAGATGCTACTAACTAAACTTTACTTTGATATGCGTTAGTAAGGCAACCTCTCTGACTTTACGTGGACTTTTCAAGCGAGAAATTGGAGAGTTTAATTTATAGCATTAAGCACAAAAATAATACCAGGTTTGAAATTCAACGAAGAATTTGTGTCGCCAACAAGTCCCGCTTAGAGCTGATAAGACAAAATAATCCTATAGGAGTAGTATCACTTTCAATCTCTTTATAGCGGGCTTCAAGGTTATAGATAAGACCAAACGACGACTACTTATCGACTTGTTAACCGTTTCATACTACTGCAAAAATTCATCAGGTGGATAATATCTGAGTCCGTTGAGTCTGTAGTTATATTAAAAAAGTGAGAGCAAAGATTTCTAAATCTCCGTCCCACGAAAGCAAGGCAGCTTTGGAAAAGATGCTGCTGAGATTATCATTAGCTGACGTAAAAAGAGCTCGAAGTATTATCGGGTTTCATAGTAGCCCTACTTCGCTGTATGAACATCCACAAAATTTGAGAGCTGATGCTTTGTGAACCTTAAAGATCCCTCGAGCGCTTCCATTTTATATGTACCCAATATAATCTCACGACCTTGCAAGTTTGTTTACTCTGAATTCGCTTGTTGAATTAACGTGAATCTTCCTTTTCGAGAAACAACTCACAGGTAGTTAACAGAATCGCTATCATCTTATTTCGAAGGAAAACTATCTCACAGACCCCACCTTTTGAGAAGCAGACCACAGGTAGTTAAGGGCATCTAAATCTTCTTATTCCGGACCTAAACTAATTCACAGGTACCACCTTTCAAGGAGCAGATAATAGGTTGTTAAGGGGATCCCAAATCTATTATTTCTAAGGAAAACTATCTCACAGATCCCACCTTACGAGGAGTGACCGCAGGTAGTTAAGAATATCCTAGTCCTCTTATTTCGAAGATAAAATATCTCATAGGTCCTACCTTTTGAAAAATTGACCACAGGTAGTTAAGATGATCTCAATCCTCTTATTTCGCAGGGAAACTATCTCAAAAGTCCCCTGTCTAGCCAGCTCATCTGCTCACTAGTTTTATTTCATTTAGCTGGTCCCAGCCGAATATATTCGGATGTGGTCTAAAGGGAAGTCAGACTTTGCTGCGAGCGCTTCTTCATCCGAGCCGATTCCCTGTCGGAGTAAAGATTGTTTTTCCTTGCAAAGGTAAGCAACCAATCAACAGCTTTTTTGATTGCGGCTACCTCGTCTTAGAACACAATGTCGTGATCCAGTAGCCGGAATTTTAGCTTGATAAGGAGCTCCTCATAGAATACTGATTCACCAACGTTTCTCTCCAATTTCGATCTATCCATTAAAATGTTCACGATGTCTCCAAATGCTACAATCCGCCCAATCTTCCCTTGAGGTTATATGAATGGAGGAAGTGTCGCTTGAACTCAGCAAGAGGATGCATTCATTAGTTATCACGGGGCTGAACTCAGAGCTTCTAAAGTTATAGAAGTACCCGTAGCGTAGAGATACGATGTTGTGCAATAAATTCAAAAATTCATCGTTTTATTAATCCACCCTCGTGTATGCCAATTCAAGCTAATTTCAATCTTAATTTACGAAGTTAGGCAATTCAAGGAAATACTCTACAACCGACTGCGACTGACTCCGGTGCGGATAAATAAATTTGTAGCAATCCAACGGTTATTAGTTATAATTTATTTTGCCTGCATTCCTACTTGATTTACCAAACATTTTAACCCTTAAGCGTTCCAGAAGTTATTAGAAGAAAATCAGTGTCACAATTGATTATGAACCTGCTGTGAGCTGCTTAAGAGGGGACTAAAGCGTAATTAAATTGAGCCAAAAAGGAAGGAAAGCCAACTCGCTCTGTGCTGAATGTTCAATAGCGACTTGTGTTTGTAAGTGGGGATGTATGTATAAAAGGCAGTGCATGCCAGTGGGTTCTATTTTACTTACTAGCAATATAATAGGAAAACTAAAGGCTATTATTTACTTATTTAAACGCAGATTATTAATTAAACACGCAAGCATGCAAACTGATAGAGTCATTAGTCAATAACAGAAACTGATTTCGTAACAAGCCACGACAGTCCATTAACTATTACTATATATACATTCATACATACATACAGACATATTAATTTGAGTAGCAGATGAGTGAGAGGGAGACTTAAGGGTCAATAAATTCGCAAATTCAATTAAATGGACGAGTTGCTGCAGAATTCCAATTAGTACTTGCATTTAGTAGAAATTATGAGTTATTCACATATTTTTGGTTAAAAATTTCTTTATTAAAGATTTGATTAAAATCGAATTTGGGTAAGAATTGTGAGGAATTGAATGACTTGCTGCTTGGTTTGTTGAAAATTTTACTAATGAGCTCGCTGGATGATGAGAAGCGGCATATGGCAGGGACGTAGTTTGTGTTTTTGTTAGGAGGACTTTATTGGTATTTGATTTAGTATTTAATTTCAAATAAAGTTTTTGAAGTTATATTTTTTCTATTTTTTATTTTTTTTGTATTTTTTTAATTTAGTTTAATTTTAAACATTTTTTGTTTTATTTATGAAGCCAATATATAGCAAAATAATATACATATATATTATGGTTAATAGGCAGTAAAAAAAACAAGAAAATCAATAGGAGATTTTTGAAAATGAAAAATCTATACCCTTTTTTCAACAGATATGATGTTTTGTGGCCACAAAAATCTTATTTTCCTCATCATAATTTTTTCATTTTTTCAATTTTTTCTAAAATTTCTAGGAGTGCAACATCTCAGATATTTAAAAAAAATGTTTTTCTAAATTAAAAAAAAAAAAATTTCTAAAAATTTTTCTAAATTTTTTGTTTAAAAAGTATTTTTATGATAAAAATGGAATATTTTGTTTTTTTTTGTGTTTTGTTTTTTTGGGAAATTGTTGAAAAATGTCAAATATTGCAGTTCTGAGATTTTGCAAAAAAAAATCTTTTTTCTAAACTTTTTTTTTAAATTTTGGTTTAAAAAGTGCTTTTTATGCTAAGCAAATTATATTTTTTTGTTTTTTATGTTTATGTTTTTTGGAAAATTGTTAAAAAATCTCAGATATTGCATTTCTAGAAACTTTATATCAAAGTTTAAAGTTTTCAGCACTGACTAAATCTCAACATTTTTGAATTTTTCTCCAAATTTTTTCAGTTTACTTCTTACTAAACTCAAGTCTACAATTAAAGGAATTTTTAGAGAAATTCGCGTCAATGTCTAAAATGTTTGGATTACTTGAAATGGAATCACTCTAATGGCATCCAGGTGTCCAAATATTTAGTAAGGTTTGCTATTAAATTGTAAAATTTGGCGCAAAATTAATCTCCTTAAAGGAGGAATTATAACTCTTGCAAAGGGCGTCGTACATCAATCATTTCATAATCATACAAACAGTCTAGCAGAGGAGTGCGCAAAGGTCAAAATAAAAATTTCCGAAATCATTTCTTTCTTGATTTATTCAAAAAGTATTCAAAAACAAAATTGGGTGACCGATTTTGAGCCACTTTGCTTACCGTTTCACGCTTGCTGAACTTATGAAGAATTACTAAAAAATATTATAAAAATTCTTAGCACGGAAATTTTCGACAGAATATCATTGTCTTGGATTTTGCTCATTTTTTGGTTCATCAGTTAGAGCAACAAGAAAGTTTGTTCCTAACCACATGTGTCCGAACAAGCACAAATGCATCCACTAACTTTGATGCAAATTATTTGATGCGATTTATGGCATGGCGGTATCATTGGCCCTTATTTCTATCAAATTGAGTAAGACGGCATCATCGTAAATGGTCCGTGGCATAGAATGACGTTAACCAGAATAAATTTGATAGATCACTCTATTGCTGGCTCATTTAATGTCTCTTCCTATTATTCTTATCTGATCATCCTTATAAATCCCGTACAGGGTCAGGCTGCAGAATAACCAAACCCGTATGGCTTGAATATAACCCTAGAGTAACAACCGATTTGTTACAAAACCTGAAGCCTGGCGTTGTGCCTATTGTCGGCTTTCTTACTCTTCATTAGCCTATTGTCACTTGGACTAGTGGAACTTAAGAGTTCCCTATGGAGTCCAAAACCCCTAAGACATATTTGGCACCTAATAATAATATTCTTGCCGAAAATTAACCCACTAAGTGGCTTTGAAGTACAATTCTGTGCAGCATTTGTTCAAACGTAGCCTACACCACATTCCGCATTTCATCTATTGCGCTGATTGGTTTTACCAACCCCGTCACGATATGGACCTCTCTATGTACGCTACTGCCAAATGATTAGCAAACGAAAATTAATAGAATGATAGTGAAGAGTAATGAAAGTGGAAAAAACGCATCAAATTAAAAATTGATTTGAAGTGTTTTCATGTTTTCTTACAAAAACTACTACACTGGGCTAGGGCGGGTTGAAAAGCTATAAGTCTAGCGACGGGAATCATCAATTCTGAAGAGTAGAGTATTCTTTAACATAAATGCTATACCTTTTGAATTAAAACAAATAATTTCCATTTCTGGTACCACTTCTCGAGATTCTCGAAATAGGTTTTCGTTTCTTAGTTAGACTCTACATTAGGCTAAACTAAAAGAGGACCATATTTGAATAAATATGGTGAATGAGGTTTAAATTTGTACATTTTTGTTTGCTCAATTTTCTTTAGCACTTCTCAACACTTAATAGAAATGGATTTAAGTAAAATTTTTCTGAATGTTGATATTCGCCTCTCCAACTCTTTCTCTCTCCGATGCTTTGTTATTCCTTCCCTTTTTTCCTGTCTCTCTGCTTTAGTTGCGTCATCTTGAACCGCCGCCCTTTATCGTGCTACATAAACCTAACTTAAAGAAATGTCAGATAATGGTTTGCTTATAGCCGTTGAGCATCGCCAAACAACCCCTTCAAATAGTCGCTGTTAACTCTGTGCATTTTCGTCATACCAAAGCATCGCATCGTAACAGAAGTAGGCCTTTTCATTTCCCAATGCCTCTGCAATATATTTTCCTCTTATTTACTAGAGAGTTTTCATAGCAGTTATCTCACGGATCCCCTTCCGTTTCTGGCTCACTTCTATCTATCTTGTGCGCCATTACTGAGTTGGTATTCTCTGCCAAGATGTCAAGGCAAGTTATTTTTGAAATATTAAAAAGCAGGTATCTAACGAGCCAAAAATATTCAATGTCTTTAGTATGCTGTACAACTAATTTATTTCGTATTTTTTGTTAAAAAAAACCATTTATTTAAGTATGATAGTGAAAAAATATTTTATTCCAAATATTGTCCATCGGAAGCGGCAACTGTTTCCCATCTGTCAGTCAATTTATGGATTCCATCCCAAAAAACTTCTCATCTTTTGCGCCGAAAAAGTCATCAAGCCATTTTTTAATACCTTCAACATTGGTGAACCGTATTCCAGAAAGGTGATTCTGCATCGACCGAAACAAGTAGTAATCAGAAGGAGCTATGTCTGGGCTATAAGGTGGGTGAGGTAAAATTTCCCATCCGGCATTTTCCAAATAATTTTTGACCGGTACTACAACATGTGGCCGAGCATTGTCATGATGGAAAATCACTTTCTCGTGTCTGGTCGCCCATTCTCGCCGTTTTTCGTCTATTGCTTGCTTCAAACGTATCAATTGTTGCCTGTATAGCTCTCCCGTGTTCGTCTGGCCCGATTTTAACAGCTCATAGGACAGCACACCCTTCTGATCCCACCAAATACAGAGCATTACCTTCAAACCATGAATATTCGACTTTGGTGTCGATTTGGCTGGTTGGCCTGGCTTCACATATGATCTTTTACGCTTTGGGTTGTCGTAATGAGTCCACTTTTCATCGCCGGTGACAATAGGATGCAAAAACGATTTATTTTCGTGGCGATTAAGCAGCTTTTCAGACATGCAAAATCGTCTCTCAACGTCTCTCGACTTCAACTCGTGTGGCACCCAATTTCTTGTTTGTGAATGTATCCGGCTGCTTTTAAACGTTTAGAAATGGCTTGTTGAGTGACTTCCAATGTTTTTCAAGTTTTTCTTGAGTTTGACATGGATCTTGATCGAGTAATGTCTCCAATTCTTCGTTTTCAAACTATTTTGATGGACCTGATCGCTCTTTGTCTTCTGTGTCAAAACCACTACTTTTAAATCGTGCAAGCCACTGCTGACATACTCTAACCTCTGGAGCATATTCAGGATAGAGTTCTGAGAGTAAACGATGTGCTTCTGTTGCACTTTTCTTTAAATTGTAGAACAATAGCAAACCTCCCCGCAAATGCTGTTTTGTAATCTGACATTTTGACTGTAATAAAAAAAATTTGTGTGTTTACTAATATTCACTGTGACATATCAAATTTACTTGATATTTTGGCGTGCTTTAACATAGAATAGCTGTCACTGTCAAAATATTGACTACATAAATAGATATGAGGTTAGTAACAAATACGAAATTAATTAGTTGTACCCCCGATTTTTAGAAAATAAAAATTGAACGGGTTTTTGCACTGACAAGCGTATATGCCTGAAAATTTAATGGAAAACAGCAGTTGAATTAAAAAAAAAATGCAAAATAAAAATTATTACCTACTCCATACTAATTGTCATCCCACCCTCGTATACTGAGGACGTGCGCCACATTTTTATTATTACATTCGCAAATTTTCAGCATTTCGTTGCCATTTCTTTTTGTGATTTATAATAATATTTATTTATTGGAATTTAATCCTTAGAGGTGCAATGCAAATTGAAATTAATGAGCATATGAATTTGCGATAAATCATCTTGCGCTGCTGAAGTACATAAGGAATTAGCAAAAAGTGAAGAGCTCAAGCAGTAAAAGCAAATAAACGAAACGAGATGTGGAATTCGCTTATGATTTTACTTGAATAAACAAACTGGATATTTCGGATTTGGCTGTACACAATCCTCTTTCGTAGAATTTCATCTAGCTTTCAAAAAATGTTTGCAAAAAATAGCAAAAAGCTAAGCTCAATTAAAAGTAGTTTAAGCATACCAAATAAGTGTATGTATGTGTATATGCAACCAATCAGTTTGATTTTGCATTTATATATGAGCGATTTTATATGAACATCGGTTTGTAAAAAGAACGAGTATCCCATTAAGGCCGTCAATATTTAATTTAAAGAAATTTTTTTGTTAGTGCTCTACAGCGTCGAAGGCTGACAGCTGATATGTATGACTGAAATTAAAATTTACAATAATAACTCGTATATGAGCGATTTCCTGTCAAGTCATTTAATTATTTCGGCAATTGTTGTAAATTCTTCTAAACATTGGTGATTTCCTAGACTTGGGTATAAAAAGTAAACTACAAAAATGTAATAATTCTTGAGATTAATGGAATGTTGTTTTAAAATTTTATATTTTTGAGTTTGTAGAATGAAAAAAGTAGATTAAAAGTAATTTTTTTAGAAAAAAAATGTATTTTAATTTTTTAGAAACAAAAATTTATTTAAATTTTTTAGGAAAAAAATATATACATATATTCTCGTTTTACTATATTCACATGGGTTTTTATGCTAAATTTTTTTGTGTTAATTTTGTTTGAAATAATTGTGGGTGGTATAATAAGAATCGTATAAATCGAGGAGCCAAATTCAAAAAATAAAAAAAGGAATAATGAAATTTTCATTAGAATTTCATTTTACTCAAAATTATGATTTCGCTTCGTGTTCTGTTTTTTTTGCATTCTAAGTTGTTTGATTTTAGTATAAAAATATGCAGTAGTTGATTATTAATAATTTTTCTGCCGATGGTATCTGCATTTTCTTCCTTTCAAGCGTTCAAGGAGGTTACGCACAAGGCAGCCACAAAAAATAAAAAAAAAATCAACAAGAATTTTTAGCGATTTTAAACTTGCCCTTTGTTAGACTCGAATTAAATGAGCTAAAAAATAGCATACAAGAAAAGAATTAAAAATTCTGAGCCAAAAGTTTTAAATTTGAATTTTTTATTCTGGTATAAAATTATAGTTTGTTACAAAACCAATGAAAAAATTGGCAGAAAAATTGCAGAAAAACTGACTGTGCCAAAGCGTTTTTGACTCACTGTATATATTTACAAATAATGGATTTCTTTTTCCCCAAGATAATATCGAATTTTTTATTTTTATTTTTTTAAATAATTTTTTTAGAAAAGAAATATAATTTAGAATAAAAAATAAGAACATTTTGGTATTTTTTAAATAATAATTTTTTATAAAAAACACATTTTTTTTTAATTTTTTTTAGAATTTTTTTTAATAATCTTGTTTTTTTTATTTTTTCTTAAGTAATTTGAAAAAAAATTTCTTAAAAATTGTTTAAAAAAAATTGTTGAATTGACAAACTAATAAGTGACAAAAACTAATTTTTTTCTCAAAATTTTAAGACAAAAAAAAATTTTTTTACAAGCAAATATTTTTTATAAAATATACTTGCTCCCGAAAAAACTGAAATTTTTTTTTAAATGCTTGAAATCCACTAAGATGCCTCAGCTCTATAAATTCTACATCAAAATTTTCAACATTGAATGGGTCTCAGAATTATAAAATAAATTCTATAAATTCTACACCAATTTTTTTTTTTGTTGTTAAAAGTTTTAAAATATACATTCGCTTGGAAACACTAAGTAGAAGAGTTATATTTTTTATATTTACATATTTTTGTACAGAGGGTGAGGCACCTTAATGTACTTACATACGTACATAAATCGTGTAGTTACATTTTCGAAAACATTTTTATGTTTTTCGCCAACTAAGCATGAAAAATTATTGCAATGAATGCAGAAAAATTCCAAAAAAAAATATATAAAAAGTTAACACATAAAATTGTAGCTGTCAGCAAGTCATACAATTTTCAGCAGCTAACCTGTTGCTTACTCATCGATTATTGATTTAGGTTCAGCGTTGTAGATGAGTAAATTCATTTCCGTGGCAGTACTGAAATTTGCTCAAATAACTGTAATGCATATACATAGATGCTATCAGCACTAAATACATACATATTTCTATCAAAAACTTTTCAGTTACGTATACGCCATGTTGCTCTGGGGTGTTGCAATTTAACCACTTCCCTTCTAAATTTAACATATTTCAAACAATTTGAATGACTTTTGGCAAATAATTTAGCTAACTAATACAAAAGCTTTGTATTTAAACGATAGTTACCTGAATTTATTCTTGTTCTTCGAACATTTTTCAAATACATATAATTATAATATTTAATATAATAAAATTTTACTGAATTTAGAATTTAATTGAATTTTTCCATATTTTTTCAAACTCAAATTCAATAAATAATGTTAAAATAATGCAAAATTTGGATGCCTACAGTTTATTGTCTTATTTGTCTTGCTTTGGTCAGCGTTGATATTTTTTTAACATTAGGCTTAGAATTATTAGTTTTCTGTGCAGTTAGTTTGCATAAAAAAATAAATGGTAGTTAAAACACGAATTCTATTATCAGTGAATATTTAGCGGCAGTGAAAAAATTGCACCAACACTAAATATTTAGTGAGAGTGAAAATCTTTAGTGATAATTAACATTGCAATAATTAAAACTGCTTCTTGAAGAATAAAAGCAAGTATAATATAATTTTAAGTAAACGCTTCTAATTATACCGCAGCAAAAGTAGTACAAAATTACTTCGGCTGCTAAGGAAGTTATTTAGAAATTTAGAAGGTTGGCTTATTTTATTCGAATACCTGTATATTCCTCATCGAATTCGCGAAATTATGTATTAGCTTCTATGGAAGGCTATAAATTACTTTCTGCTCCTACAGGTTGCCTTTTAAACTCCAGCGCATATTCTTTAACTTTATCTCAGACATCATCCAGAATGTATGATTCAGTATTTTACCGGAATGTTGTGCGAAATTTCTATTCGGTATCGGTAATGATGATTCCTACAATAACTTCATCCCAGGAGTCAGAGTTCAAACGAAAATATATTTCAAGCCTTGATTGCATTTGAATATTAATTTCCGTAAGAAAATTTAAGTTTTCGGAAGCTAAACGTCGAACTTTTATATGGCCATTAAAGCGGGAATAAAGCAACCACAGAACTCATTTTGTTCCCTTTGAAGAAAGTTGATGGCTTCTGCGGTAGGTTGCATTACTCTTCCATATTTTTCCAAATATTAAATTTTTTCCTCATTAAGGGTAGGAATTTTCATCTTGTAGCATAGTTCACCTACCTTCTATTATCTTCTGAACCGAATCATATAGTGAGTTCCATCTTGTAACGCAAGGTGTGAAGATAGCGGTCAAAAAGGCTTTTGCAGCTACATAAATATTGGGTAGTCGAAAAAGTCTTTTCGTATTTTGTCAATAGATGTCGTTGGAGTCATCTATCTCCAGTGCTACCAATCACATTGTGTCATATGATATGGTGTTAGAAAGGTGACATTTTAAGCTTCATTTAACCAAAAAAAATTAAATTCGGAGAAGTTGAAAAAAAGTTATAGCTGTTCAAAAATGAGTGAAAATAATGAAGAAATTCGCTATATTTTGAAATTTTTATATAAAAAAGGGAAGAATGCCACGCAAGCCACCAATGAAATTTGTAAAGTTTACGGAGACGATGCTGTATCAGTTCGTGTAGCACAACAATGGTTCGCTCGCTTCCGTTCTGGAAATTTCGATGTGAAAGATGCACCTCGCTCCGTGAAAAGTCGATGAAATTATGGAAAAGATTTACCAGGACCGTCACATAAGCTGTCATGACATCGCCAAGGCACTAAACATTCATCATCAAACGGTTCTGAACCATTTAAAAAAGGCTGGTTACAAACAGAAGCTCGATGTTTGGGTACCCAATGAATTGTCTGTGAAAAATTTAATGGACCGAATTAACATCTGCGATTCTTTGCTGAAACGAAATGAAATCGAACCATTTCTAAAGCGGAATGGTAACAGGAGACGAAAAGTGGATCAAATATGACAATAATGTGCGAAAAAGATCATGGTGAAAGGGTGGTGAACTCAACAAATGGTCGCAAAGCCAGGATTGACGCCTCGAAAGGTTATGCTGTCTGTTTGGTGGGATTGGAAAGGAATCATCCACTATGAGCTACTCCAGCCTGCTCGAACGATTGATTCTACACTTTACTGTCAACAACTGATGAGATTGAAGTAAGCAATAAAAAAAACGGCCAGAATTGATCAGCAGAAAGGGCGTCGTCTTCCATCAAGACAACGCTAGGCCACACACATCTTTGATGACTCGGCAAAAATTGGGAGAGCTTGTCTGGGAAGTTTTGATGCATCCATTATATAGCCCTGACCTTGCACCATCGGACTATCATTTGTTTCGGTCAATGCAGAACTCCCGTAATGGAGTAAAGTTGGCTTCAAGAGAAGCCTGTGAAAATTACTTGTCGCAGTTTTTCGCCGAGAAACCACAAAAGTTTTACACTGATGGAATAATGTCTCAAGAAGAAAAATGGCAAAAGGTGGCCGATCAAAATGGTACATATTTGGTTTAATAAAGTTCATTATAAATATTTAAAAAAAAAATGAGTTGAAGTTTGATAAGAAATACGAAAAGACTTTTTCGACTACCCAATATAAGACGCTTTGAAAAAACAAAGACTACCCACTGACCTTTACTCGTATTAGCAGAAGAAAGTACGCCGAGTAGCTTTTTAGCAGCGTTGCGATGTAATGGGCAAAGGAAAAACACATAAACAAACATAAACTTAGAAAACCTTGTCGCTCAAAATAAACTTTCACCTGATATAAAGAAGAGTTTTTATACCATCTTTTCCAAAACTCTGAATATTGTTCCTTTCACTTATACTTTACCAAAGGTTGTTGTTTCTAAAGTTAAAGAGCCTACTTATTTTCGCGTGATGTTTGACTCTGATTTTACATTCGTTAATCATGTTAGTCAGGTATTGCCGAGGGCTTATGCTAATTTAGCAATTCTGAGGCGTTACGTAAGGGGTTTTAAATAATACTATACTAGAAAAATTGTATATAACTCCCTAGTTTGCGTTATCCATGCTCGCGCGTATGATGTGCATCTCTGATTTGGAATCCAATTTACGTACAACGAAATTTTATTCGATTCCTCCTGCGTCCTTTTCATTTCTCTGATACCGTACCACCCTACAGTACTCGGTGCGTGCTAACATATCTGGGACCCTTACTGAGTTAAATATCTAGTCTGTGAGGTTCTTGTAATCATACACTTAAATAAAATGAAATGAGATGAATGCATCTTGGCCTATAATCAGCGGGTCTCAAACAGAAGTGATGATGATCTTCGACCTCCAAAGTCAGTGTACTTAGTCAATCTTTAGGGCTAACGCTGGAAGAGCTCACACGCTTTGTATCTTACTTTTTCGTTAGTATTGTAGAGATAATGGAAGAGCTATGTTACCCAGCCAAATGTAGTTTAAAATAAAAAATAAAAATATATATAGGGGTTTCCAATAAGAGGTGTTATTCCCGTAAAAGATCAATGGTTTCGTAGCTCCGTCTTGTTACGTAGCCCCGTCTTGTTGAAAATAAACGTTGTCCAGATCAATACCATCCGATTCCGGCCATAAAAAATCGTTAATCATCTCTCGATAGCGCAATCCATTCACCGTAACTGTTGCTCCAGCTTCATTTTCGAAAAAGTAAGGCCCAATGAGTCCGCCGGACTATAAACCGCACCACACAGTAGCACGTTGAGGATAGAGAGGCTTTTCAACAATAAATAACTCCTGGATTTTCTGAGCCCCAGATCCGACAATTTTGCTTGTTGATGAAAACACCGAGATGGAAATGGGTCTCATCACTCAAGATGATTTTTCGAAATTCACGATCACTTTCATGCATTTCAACGACCCAATCAGCAAAGATGCGACGTTGTTGATGATCGGCTGGCTTGAGTTCTTGTGTTAACTGGACTTTATAAGCCTTAAGACCCAAATATTTATGCAAAGTACGGTGTAATGACGTTTGTGGAATGCCTAATTCCAAAGAACGTCAAGGAATGGTCAAACCTGGGTTTTCTTCAACACTTTCGGCTACAACAACAATATTTTCGGCTGTTCTTGAGCGACGTGCACGGGTTTTATTCTTCACATCACTAACTTGTCCCAACAGCTGAAATTTTTTCATCAATTTCTGTATTGCGGTCCGACAAGTTGCTTCACGATGACCCAAAAATGTTCGAGTATATTTTACGAACCGTCTCTGCCAATTTTTCATCATTTTTATAGTGAATTTTAATTGCGTGTATCGTTCCATTTTTATTAATGGCGCCAAATATCAAAAGTGACAGCTTCAAAAGTGACATCTACCGAAATAGCAGGCTATTCAAAATAACCCCTGCTATTGGAAAACCCTTTATGACACACATGACACACAAAAAAAATCTTTTATTTAAATATAGTAGATCCTATTATATCTCCTTTTTACTAAATTTTTAAACATTCACATTTTTTAAAGCAGAAATATTATTCTCTATAGAAAAAGTAAAATAAAAGTGGCAAGAGACACTGAAGTATGCATTCACAAGCATGTGCATTGCAGATTTTAGACTTTCCAAAACCAACTCGAATAATACTTTAGTAAAATTATTGCAAAAGTTTGCAAAACGATATTAAATGCAGCAATCGCCCCAGGCTATTAGCCGCAATCCCCTTACTAGGCCAAGGTGTAGCAGTAGTGAGCTTCTGCACTTGTGTATAAGTGTGTGTGAATGTATGCATGTGCAACTGCGAATACCGTATTATAGGTGTACGTGAGGGAATTGTTATGCATGAAAGTTTTTTTTGTGCATTTAAAAATATGCAGTGGCGCTATGTTTTTAAAAGCCTTTAAGGCAGCTCCCATGATATTCAGAGTAATTTTTCTTTTTGTAAAATGGTTAAAGTTTGCTAAACGTTTGTATGGAGATCATTGAAGCCTTAACTTGGGGATAATTTTTAATAATAAGTAATACTAGTACTAATACTTCACAATTGCTCCACCCCATTATATGGACAAAAGGAAATTCTTATTTTCTTAATTTATTATATCTGTATAGAATCATTTATGAAATTTATGTTTTAAACATAGTCCCTTTCAAATGTTGGCTGAAACTACGCCATAATTCGGATGTCCGTAAACACCAATTTTGAATGACTTGCTGGAGGACTTCGGTCGGTACCTCGTGAATAACTTTAGGAATGATGGATTCCAATGCCAAAGCATTTCGAGTTTACATATAAAAGTCCCCACAAATAAAAATACAAAGGTGTGTTATCACATGATCTTTGTGGCCAATCGGTCAATCCACTGGTTCTATACTAGAAATAAATTGCTTACCGAAAGGACGACGCAGTAAATCTATTGTTTCACGGGCTGTATGCCAAGTAGTGCCGTCTTGTTGTTGGAAACAAATGTTGTGGAGATCACGGGCTTCAAAAAGTTGTTTATCATAGCGCGATAATGTTCGCCCTTCACTGTTACATTGGAGTCCACATCGTCTTTGAAGAAATATGGGACGAAGATTGCTCTAACCAATAGGTCGGACCAACGGTTGTATTCAATCACTTAAAGGAGTACAAAGTAAGTTGGCCGGAGCGCCAGAGCGTTGATTTTATAATACAAGTGTATGATTTGTAAACGTTGTTGATACGTAAATCTTTCCATGCTGAAATGTCAATGAATACCAAAAAAAAATTAGATATTTAGTTTGATAGTTGTCATTCATGATGAGTCAAAAAAAAAATCCCATTGGAAAAAGCACCTCCAATCTGATCACCCTTTACTATCCTATGCAATGATGCACAATGCTATCCCATACTCTACTACACAATACTATTGTGTACTGTACAATACTATACTATTTTATATGATACTTTACTATCCTATACTTCTGTTAGGAATTCACCGGAGCTCTTTTCTTTCGTTGCCAAACCGCGGGTTTTAGTGCGTCATGACAGACTGGACAAAAAGAGTCGTTTTCCAAATGAAAGCGGTGGAAAATATTCCTTGTACTATTCACGGCCGCTCAGCAATTGTGTTACATAAAAGTTAAGTCGGAGTCTCCGTACTTTCTACCAAGCCATTTCACAATGTCCAGCAATAGATTATATGTCCAACGGCCCTTTGTTGAATACTCCCAGCGCTGTTGTGGTTCTCTTATGGTACTCTTCCACTTCTCTTTTTTAACACCGCAGGACTCCTTCTCCCTTGATGGCTTGTGCAACCTGTTCAGCTCTTTGATGAGCAAATCAAAAGAGATTTTCCTCGATATTACGGCTAATGGCATCATCGGACATCGTGCGGTTAGCGCTCGCGACTCTCAATGCGCTAACTCTATGTGTCACTTTTACTTTCCTTATAAATGACTGGCGCTATTCTTCGCTGGGCTTTCTTATGTTTGGCATAAGTCTTGATAGAGCACCATGTACTCCTTGTGCCTTTTTGCGAACTGCTATAAGATGATTCTTAAACACCATTCGAGAGTCAAAGACAACTGCCAAATACTTTAAGTACGACTGCGATTTAATGTGCCCCTCGCCCACAGTGATGATCAATTCCTCGCGTGTCTTCATCCTGCTAAGCAGGACCACTTCCGTCTTCAGCACTGCAAGCTCTAACTTTGCTCACATCAGCCACTTCCGTATGCGCGAAATGGAACCACTTTATTCTCAGAAGGCCGAGACGTTTGTCAACGACCACCAACGCGATATCGTCTACATACATAACCAACGAGTGTTGCTCCTGTCAGCCCGCCTTCGTACATGGCGTTCCATAGAATCGGTTCTAGTACATAAAGCGTCATAAATCAGGATCCTGTTTTTAAAATAGTCGCCAATAATTAGTTAATAGGTTTCTGTTTCCTTAGACTCTGTTGTTTGTAAACCTTTTTTTCGATATAGTCTCCTCTTAGGCTTATACATTTCGTTCAATGCTGTTCTAGTTGGTCGTTCCCTTCCGATTAGTAGGATTTGTCAAGTCTGAGTCAATAAAATCTAGTCCCTCCAGACATTTCTTCAAATCGCGGAACAAATAGTAGTCCAAGAAATCCGAGAAAACCAAGACTGGAGAATAGGGGAATGTAAAACGACTTGGAGCCATATTTCCATCAATTTTGCGCCCATAACTGCTGAGACGTGAGCCGGTGCGAGGTCGTGATGGAAAGGAAAAATCACTCAACCACTCAACCACTCACTTCCTCAACCACTCACTTCCTCAAGAGATGCTTTTTCTTAAAAATGACCTCGATAGGCGCCAATAATGTCTTTCCTCTGACTTTGCTCGGACTTTTGAAACGACCCTCGTAATCTATTATCTTTCATATAAAAGAATTTAGCCATTTCCCCACGTATGTTTGTGATTGCTAAACTGAAAAAGTAGTCAGCTGATTGATGAAACTCCTATGATAAGTTTGCTTTCCGGCTAATTAGAAAGAAGTAAAGGTAACGCTGCAGTTGGGATATCTTTATAAATCGCATATATGGTCCGATTTAGCTCAAATTCACAAAATTGAGTTAACCTCAGCGCAGCGCGGCTGGGTTTATTAGCATCCTATAAATAACTATGGGTCCAATGAATCGCGTGAAAAATATTTTCTAAAAAAAGATAGACTTGCAGTTTTGTGCTGCCACCAAATGCCAAATAGTTTTAATGAAAATTTTTTCCAGTAAAAAAATGTTTTCTCATGCTTTATGTAGTATAGATTCAAATTATATTCAGTATAGCCTACGCTAGGCATACACAAAACCGCCTGCGGTTTTCGTTTACTATTTGTGTTCAATTCACAAAAGCCCATCTGTTCCGCAAAGAAAATCTACTCATTTCTTGGAAAACGTTACAGCACTCATAGAATCTACTTGCCTCACTAATATATTTCAAAGCCTCAATTAATAGTAATTATGCAGTTTACAAAGTGTATACAAATTTCCTCGCTCTTTATTCTAATTTGTAAATACTGACTAGATATGTGGGAAACAAGCTTTTATGGCAATTATCAGTAGCTTTGAGAAACATTATGTCACACGTCAATTGACTTGTCATTTTAACCCAAGCCAATACACCCGAATTTATATATTTTGCATAAGCACCACCACGCACACATAAATCTGAAATTTAAACATTAACCTCAATAACAAAAACAATCTTATGTGTGTATGTATGCATATGCATTGCTCGATAACCTTTTAAAATGTCTTTAACATTTTGTCTTTCATTAGCTTTTGCCTTGTCAATGTTCCCTGTAGGGAGGTTAATTTGCTTACTGCTATTTTCATTTTCTTGCTTTCATTTTGTTTGTGAGTTTCTGTTAAGTAGTTTCATCGGTTCTTAGTTGGTAAAAGTGGCGATTTTTAAGGTTTGGTTTTATGAAAGGGGAAGAACGTGAATTGCGCTAGATTTCATTCTTGATAGGGTCAGGCGTGAAGTTTATACCAAGTGCTAAAACGTTTGGCGAAAAAAAACATGTATAAATATTTACACGAAAATAACTGGTGCATTGTATCTTTTGCAAAGTGATTCCCTCTCTTATATTATTTTGTATACAAAATTTGAGCAAATTTGTTTCACTGAACTATTGAAACTTGTGCACTTCTGATAATTACCGTTATCTATAAGTAAACTGATGAAAATATATTGTGAACACAGAGCAGCATATATATGTATATACTAGCGATGCCAATATTAGTCGAAATTTATGATTTCGGAGATTTCGGTATATTTTTTAGGTAATCCCGAAAATCCGGGATTCATTTCGGTACTCACCGTGGGGCTTAACGTTTTTTATTATGAGTAAAAATTCAATAGCTGAGAGCATTCAAATATACCACGAAATAAAATCATACATAACTTCAGATAAGCTGGTTCCAAAATCATATACCATATTTCTTAATACAGACGAATTCCAGCAAAAGAATAGCACAAGATGATTCACCCATGCTTTTGAGTTGATTGTAAATTGAGTGATTATAAGAATATTTCTGGCCTAACAATGGAAAAATTAACATTGGCGGTCGAACACGATTTTATTACATTTTTTTTGTTCATTTCGCTGGAGGAGTAGGACCTCGACAAGACTTTTCCATCGTGTACGGTTTTGGGTTGTTGTTTTTGCGCCGTCCCATGTGATGTCGGCATCTGCTAGCTCGCGCAGCAGCGATCTTCTCCAAAGTATTCTTTGGTCAACCACGACCTCTGCTCCCGTGCGGGTTCCAGTCCAGTGCCGTTCTCTTGATACTATCTGGTGATTTTCTAAGCGTGTGACCTATCCATCGCAACTTTCTGTTTTTGATTTACAATAGAATAGATTCCTCATTCGTTGACTTCCACAGCACGTCGTTGCTGATGATGTTCGGCCAGAATATTCTACAGATATTGAAAGATTGTAACCTCTGTGTGATGATGTAAGAGACCAGCCATATTTCACTTCCGTATAGGAATACTGATTTCATACATGAGCTGAAAATTCGTTTAGCGCACCCGGAGATTTGCGAACTCGCCCATTTATAGTGCTTTATAGAGCAGTCTGCCGTGATAGTGCAGCCGAGGTAGTAGAAGTTTTCTACAAGTTCCATCGGGTACCCGTCAACCATTGTATGTCTTGTTTTATTGTGGTTGAATCTCATCGCCTTTGTCTTGGGGATGTTGACCTCTAGTCGGACAGTGCGTGCCAGCATGCCTAGTCTGTCCACCTTCGGTTGTATGTTAGTGAGTTTATGAGAGAGTAGGCAGATATCATTGGCGAAACCCAGATCCTCAAAATGTCTGATGAAACTTCATATGATGCTGCTTTTATGATTGCATCTTGATTTCAGGCTTACGTTACAGCGAAAGTTACGGGAATGTTAAGTAGACTAATGACAAGCATCGGTGGATTAATATTATTCCTTAATATTATTGTACGGTAGCGAGATATGGGGAATTGCGCTAAACTGCAGAGCGCAAAGCACTGAAAGCTGTACACTAGGCCGGGCCGATTTGTGGGGAGGCAAAAAAATCGCCCATTGCTCTGTGAAAATCATATTCTAGGGATCAAAATAAGAAACTTTGCCGAAGGAACCATACCTCTAAAACGAATTCTGATGTCCCCCAATATGGGTCGAACTTTTAGTGTCTTTTGTGGGGAGGCAAAAAAATCGCCCATTGCTTTGTGAAAATCATATTCTAGGGATCAAAATAAGAAACTTTGCCGAAGGAATCATACCTCTAAAACGAATTCTGATGTCCCCCAATTTGGGTCGAACTTTTTAGTTTCTTTTCTCATGTAAATACCAAAAAAGGTAATATTTTGAAATTATTGTATGTGGAACCCCCAGGGGGTGTGCCACTGGAATGGGTGGACCGGCCGTCCAAAGTTAGTGGGAGTCGGTCATACATTTGGACTCGATTGGAGCTCTCTAAATGGGTTAAAGTGGGATTTTTTGTTCGACCCAAATTGGGGTACATCAGAATTCGTTTTAGAGGTATGGTTCCTTCGGCAAAGTTTCTTACTTTGATCCCTAGAATACGATTTTCACAGAGGAATGAGCGATTTTAAATCGACCCGCCCTACTGTACACAAATAGCTGCACTTAGAGTTGCTTCACCCTACCACACTGTCTCAGGCGCAGCAGTTTTTGTAATCAGCTGCGAGATACCTCTCGACCTCATGGCCCGAGAACGAATGGATGCCTAGGATTCCTAGAAGAAATACCCCATCACTAGCGCCGCGGAAGGGAGATGTCAAACCATGCAGCGGTAGCAAAGCCGATAGGACACTGAATAGAGTGGCAGATGGATGGCGAAACTCATTCCGACAATAGGCAAATGGGCTGAAAGGAACTTCGGGAAGTGAACTATTTCATGACTCCGTTCCTGTCGTGCAACGGATACTTCTGGAAATACCTATGCCGCGTGGGTAAGTTAAGCGACCACATGTGTATATGTTGCAAAACGTTGACCGAGCGATGACCCCGAACACACATCCTTTTGTTGCGACATATTTCTCGTGGAAAGAGATGCTCTGGTCCATTTCATGAACGCTGTTCTGCGACCGCCCGAAGAAATGCAGTAAATGGTTTCGAGAAGGGAGTCTCCCCAGATGAGGAGGGATGTAAATCCTTTTTATGGCTTGATTCGTGAACAACAAAAGCTTACTCAGTTGAAGTCCACTGAGTGGATTGATTTTTTTAAATACTTGTACATTTTTTGAGTGATGCAGCTTGCAATTCTCGTCGTCGTGTAAGTAAATTAAGGCCTTCGCTGGATTTAAAATGGTATTTTTTGGGTGTTTCTTTAAAAGTGTGTAAAACGGAAAAAAGTCACTCACAGGTGTCTGATTTCAGACATAAAGGTTCTTGTTCAGTGTAAATGTCGTTATCGTGCGAACTGCGATCATCTGAAAAAAATTGTTTAGCATTTTTTTCGGACCTTAAAAGTAATCAAATTTTATTTTTTTGTAGTTACGTTGTCACTACGTTTATCGTAGCTCACACGATAACGACATTGATACTGAATAAGAACCTTGTAGTCTCTTTGATTTCAGACACCTGTGAGTCCCGGTATCCGTGTCGTCAGCGACATACCTCTTTTTGGAAGATCATTTTTTCAAGGCTGATAAATTTTTGAACGAACCTCATATGGCCAAAAAAATATTTATTTTTTAACAATAGATCAAATAATAAAATACTCAAAACAAAAATAAAATATATTTTTTCGTTTCACGCTTTTCACCATTACACGCTTTTAAAGAAACACCTAAAAAACACCATTTAAAATGAGGCGAAGGCCTTAAAACAAGTTTCCTAGGAAATGAAACTGTTAAATGTAATAAAAAAATGTTCACTTATTTCAATTGGATAATTAGACATGTTTGGGAACCCGAAATAAATAAGTCTAGTCTCGTTATGTTAGTAAAGTAAAACAAGTTCTTAAAAAATGAATATTACAGGGTGATATGAAGTGTTATCTATTGAAAACACCATAACTTTCAAAGATCGTTTTGAGTGTTTATGAACTGCTCAATTGGCAAATTTTTTTCATCAGAAAACACAATGTTAGGAAATTCGCCACGTTCGTGCAAGCGCAACAACTCCTTTGGTCTTTCGCACCGAACTTTTTTTTTTGCTGAGGTGAAATATCGTGTGCGTTTTGGAACTTGTAAGCCTTGACCTTGAGCGCATTTTTCAATATGCGTCGAATGCTGTCTTGCGATATTTTCAGTTCTTGGGCCATTTTTCTTCCACTTTGACGTGGATTTCGTTCAAGTCGAGCCTTCACTTCCCGAACCATTTCTGGCGTTGTTGCGGGTTTTTTTGGTCCACCTCCATAGCGTTTTACAATGCTACCAGTATCACTGTAACGTTTTATAGTGCGATACACAAACATTTTATTCACTTTGAGGTGACTGAGCTCACGAACAATAGTCTCGTTGTGATTTTCTAGCCAAATACAACGCAATCACACTATCACGTTTGAATTCCATCACAGAAAAAGGAATTCAACAAAACTGAGGCATTTTCGTCTGATGTCTTATAAATAATATATTGAACTGTCATTAGAACAATTTTGACGTTGATGTGATGAGCTGTTTTACAGATA
Organism: Anastrepha fraterculus; assembly: GCA_037575425.1. Lineage (NCBI taxonomy): Eukaryota > Metazoa > Arthropoda > Insecta > Diptera > Tephritidae > Anastrepha > Anastrepha fraterculus. Next base: position 12,409 of record JAYXIM010012067.1, on the reverse strand, counting down.
CAAACAGTGTGATGTTGGTAACACTTCATATCGTTCACCCTGTATTTATCGTAATCAAAAATATTTTTTTTCCACTTATTGGAATTCGATATTTGAAAATTTTCGTGATCCCGAAAGCCAGTCCCCGAATTTTCAGTAACTGGAAAACACAGAAATCCCGCAGAAACACAGAGTTTGCACTCAGATATTTCAATTTTCACTTGAGTTATCGCATGCACAGACGAGAGCTCAGCTTCAGGTCGAACAGACCAAAAAGCCTTAAGAAAGTAATAATTTTGTGAAAAACTGTAAGCGTATTTTGTCCTACAGAGTAGTTGTTGCATAATCCGATGTATATTATAAGTGTTTCATGTACATGCACATATACACCTGTAAACACACACACACCCACACCCACACACACGTACTTACGAAACACTTATAACTCACATGAGTTCATGCATCATTTAAGCGCCATTGTGCCGCCGAAGGATACACGTCAACACTTATGGCAGAGAAGGCGGGGACGTACATATTTAGCTATCGTCACAATGACAACACAAATTATCTGCGCTCCATGACATCGAGCAGCACCGTTGGGAGTTGAATGTCGAAAATCCTAATAAATACGCAAGTAAGGCGAGCAATGAGCTGAGGAAGTATGAAGAAGCCGAACAGCACATAAAGGTGAGTGAGTTGACGACAACAATTACTTCCGATTCCGTTGTGGCATTATGGGGCACTTTTCATGCCACTACCAAAAGAACTCAACTTCCTTGTTACTGCATGGAAGCAGCGCAGACTAGTGTTAGTGTGTTAGTGTCAATCCGCCTCTAAATGAGTATATCCCTAAACTTTGTCTTGCTTTTTGCTCCACCTGTTTTTTTTTTCTTGTTGTTTTTGTTTGATTGCTTTACGTGCATATTCATTGGGGAGTGGGCGAGGTTAAACATTATAGCATTTATTATGCTTTACATGAGTTTTGTTGTTTCACGTATTTTCTACCACACTGTTATTGCTTCTATTGTTGTTATTTCCATAATATTTGTTATTCTTGGAATTTTATATCACTTGAACTCAGCCATCATCCGCCTTGGCCTGTTGCTTTGTTGTACTTATTTGTTTTTCATGTTTTGTGTAATTTTCCCTTGGCAATAGATGTCTTCACGATCAAAACATTTTTGCTCAGCGCTTCACTTTTGCCATCCATTTTCCATTTTCCCTCTTCTCCAACACTGCCACCTCTTGCCCATTTTGTCCTTCTAAAGGTATTTATCAGTTCCAACTAATCCCCACTGGACTTTATGAAATTCAAAGACGACATTTTGGCGTCGTTATTTTCCGGCTAGCAGGCAGGTGGGCAAGACATCATGTCAGGGCCGCACAAAACAGTGTAAGTATGTTTTATATTTACAATGCTCTTTGTTGTTGCTTAATAATTGACATTCAGTAGTTCATTTGTTGGTGTGATAAAGTGCTGTCGTTGTACTTACATATAAAGAATTTGAAACAAGGAGTTGAACTTAAGAGAAAACCAAACGCCGCTAGTATGCGTGATTGCGTTTCTTTGTATGTGTGTAAGTGTGTGTGAGTGGATGGAACAAAGTATGTGCATGGTTTTATGGGTGTTTATTTGTTTATTGTCACTGTTGGGTGTATGTCAAAACAAAGGGTAACTTCCATGTTCGTTGTTAGGTTGGTGTGTGTGCGTGGCTCATCTTGTCAAAACAATGTTCAGGTGTAGTTATCATTTTCATTGTGGAATAAATGAACTTTTATTGATTTGATATTCTAGGGTGGGCCATGTAAAATTTGCTTTTTGAATCGGCTATAAAAAAACACTAATCAATACTTTTTCAAACTTTTTTGTTTTAAATACTGAACATTGTCATTTATGAATGAAAAATAATATCGTTCAAATGACTGCAACGACGGGCTTTACAGTAGGCCATTCGATCAACCCAATTTTTAAGCACATTTTCGCTTGTTTGGGCTCCAATTTCATGAATGGCAACATCGACTTCGTGTTTTAAAGCATCAATCGTCTCTGGATGGTTCGCATAGCATTTGTCCTTAACGGCTCCCCACAAAAAATAGTCCAACGGGCTTAAATCACAGCTCCGAGGCGGCCAATTGATATCGGAATTTCGGCTGATTATTCGGTTTTCAAAAACGGTAGCCAAAAGTTCGAGTCTAACTTTGGCAGTGTGACAAGTTGCACCGTTCTGTCGAAACCAAATGTCGTGCATGTCATCCTCTTCAAGTTTTGGAAACAACTCGTTGAACATGTCACGGTAACGCTCGCTCATTTTCGAAAAAATGGCCCGATGATGCCGCCAGACCAAAAACAGCTCCAAACAGTGACTCGTTGTGGTTGCATTTGCTTCTCTACAGTAGCGTGTGGATTTTCTGAGCCCCAAATCCGACAATTTTGCTTATTGACGTAGCCACCGATGTGAAAATCAGAAAAGCTTGTACGCATTAATTACACTATGGAAATGAGCCCGACTTTCGTGAAGGCTATCTCAAAGCATAGGGACGTTGGTACGAGATTGCCCAGGCACGACCTTCAAACTTCAGTTTGCGGATAGAGCGATCTGTACGAAGCTCAGTGAAATGCAGTTTTAACTGCCTGAAAATGTCACCATGTCTCTTGAGAGATTGCTTCCACAGGCCAAGCTCCTTTAATCTGATCGAACTTTGCGCGGGAATGCAAATAACGTAAACGTCAATGAAAAGTTAATGCAAAACGACTTTCAGGGTAGTTTGGGACAAATTCTACATGCTCCGGCGATGCCAATACATGCAGTCCTTTGCTAAAGTGTGAAAGTTTGTAAAGGGTCCGCCATATAACTTTACGAAATTAAAAGTGCTATAAAAAAGAAACTATATTTTCATTCAATATTTTTCCAAACTGTTTTTTTTATTTTGAAGTACAATCCTTCCGGTTAATGATGGAGCACAACTTCATTCATATGGCTGCCTCGGCTAGCCATGCACCATCCCATAGGATCGGTCCAATTTTTCAACACATTTTCGAGATTGTATGCGGCTGTATTTCAGCTATGACATCGCGTATGTTGGTCTGTGAACTGATGTTCCTGGTGATTCACGAACACTCTCGGCCACAGCAGCAATCTTTTTGGGGTGCACGTACGGTTTTTGGTCGGTCACACGTTGGTTTGTCAATAAGCAACCTAGTCTCTCTCGCAAAGTAACGCACATACGCTTTATTCGGTGCTTTTCTTCTTCCCATTACCGTACGTAATTTTCGTACACATTCTGCAACATTACCATGATTTTCAAAGTAATGTCGCAATATTTCCCAGCGTTCTTTGAGCGTATACACAACCATTTTCGTTCAGCGGAAGAATAAAACTAATTTTCTTTCAAATCAGATGACAGCTAAGTGTTACCATTCTTCAAATAATACCTAGTTCAAATCCATGACGATAGATGGTGGGCCCTGTATTTCTTGGTAAATAGCACTAACTTCTTTCCATCAGAGTTGACTCTGAGACCGCAGGTGGTAGCCCAGTGACTTAGTACAGCCAATGATCTTACCAAAATCTCACCAATGACTGAGAGAAACGGTCCCGATACCAGTAAGTCCAAATTATCATCGTATGCTACTACGTTAACCCCACCCTTATTTAACATTATCAGAACTTCGTCAATAGCAGCTAGCCAAAGGAGAGGTTCAAGAATACCAACTTGCGGCGTCTCTTGTGCATGGATCTAGTGCCTTTAGATATAAGCATATATAAGTAGGTTTTTCCCCCTCCAGTCTATCGAATGCAGTGACAATTGATTCCTAACGTTATTAAAAGCGCCCTCAATCACCAACATCTCAAAGTATACCTAATCAAGCGGCAATCAAGGTCCAGGGCTCGATGAGGGTGCACTCGAAACTGATTGGGGAATGCTTGACTTCACTTTCGATCGCATCCGAATTCGCCGATATAATGCTCATCTGGATATCTGGTCATAGCGACATTGTAGCAAACTGCGAGGCGGATGAGCTGGCCAGATAGGGGGGGGGGGGACCTGTAAGCTAGGGATCCCGTTGACTACCAGCGGTCTCTTCCTGAAGAGGTGGGCCTCGCGACAACTCAGCGAGAGCTGAGCAAGAATACGACCTTGTAAGGTCGCGAAAATTTTCTGCCCACGAGTGGATCGGGGGCGCTTGAAGCATCTTCTGAGGTTAACGAAATCTCAGCTCTCGAATTTCGTGGCTGCCCTTACAGGACATTAGTCGCGCGGTATACTCGTACATGCTGTGAGACTCGACCACACTTTAAGTCTTTTTTGTGTCATCTGCTCCTTAGCTGCCCTGGTTACGCGAGGCTAAGCTTAAGTATCTTGCCTCCCATCTCTCGGCACGCGGGATACCAAAATTGAACCGGGCTTCCGGTTCTACGAAAGTAAAGCACAGTATTTTTGTGTTCTTCCACGTAAATGTAACTTTTCAATAATAATGAAAAGTTTTCATAAAACAGCCCAATGTTGGCTTCAGAAGGCCACTTGAAGAGAGTTGTTAGCATTACTCTAAAAATACAATTTTAACTGAAAATTTGTCAAATTTTAAAATTCTATAGTTTAAGCGAATTTATTACATCATAACGCTCTTGACATAATATTTCCCTACAAATTATGTCAATTTCGCGAACACGCAATGCAAATAACAACAAAACACCGCCAGCTGCATTATTGCATATGTGGGTAATTATGTTATTATTTATGTATGCGTGAGCGCACATCAAAACACCAAAACACCAAAATACACAAACGCACAGCAGCTACTTGCAAAGCAGCGTTCGAGTGATTGCGCAAATGTAGCGTATACGCAGTGGCCGTTATCACAAATGAAAATACATACATAAGTAAATACCTGCAAGTGGCTATGTTTTCACTTTATTTCTGTTTTTCGTTTTTCAGGCACTTTTGCAGCCGAAAATTATTATTACAATACTACACATTTGCGCGCGTGCAGCTGTCAATTGAATTTTGTTTTCTGGGCAAGATAATGACAACACAAATCACATTAAATTAGTGTCAGAAAAGTGAGGAATGCCAAGCGAAGAGATGAATGTGAGCAACTATGTATTTATTTACATAAGTAGAACATATGCATATATAGTATGTATGCGTATAGGTGTATTCATATGGGCCAGTTTTTTTGTTCATAGCTTACGGGCAAATTTATGCTGACGGCCGGGTTAGGCATTAATGCTGACATTTGAATGACGCGAATTTAATAGAGAGCAGGAGCTATTTGATTTATACAAAGATATGAGAGATCCCTAGTCCGTTTTCTACATATTTTTTATTAATTTATGAATACATTCCATTTCCACAATTTGTGCTTATATGCATGCGTTTGCTTACGTTGGCACATTAGAATGCATCATCCAAAAAAAAAAAATAAATAAAATAAAATAAAAGAAATCGAAATAGAAAATACATTTTGAGACTTTGTCCATAGTACTTCCGGAAAATTTTAAATATTACAATTTCTATGACACGAATGATTTGATTCCGCTAATACAACTTTTTTAACCCTTTATGCAGACCTTTTAAGTTTAAAATCTTCTATCATCTGAGGTGGTTTTTTGTATTAACCTTAATTTGGAAAGTTACTAAGATACACATGACCTATAGCGATTTGAGAGTACATCCAAAAATTTCATTATTAAACTTTTCAAAGTTCTTTGTCCACACCTCTTAGGCTTAAAATCTTTTATCAACTGAGGTGATTTTTTGGAAAAAAATTAATTTGGCAAATTATTAAGAATCAAGTGAGTTCAAAATTTCATTATTTTGATTCTGTTGAAAAAACATTTAAATATTTGTAAACTTTTAAGCTTAAACTTCTCGATAATGTGATGAGATTATTATTTTTATATATTTTTTTATCGATGCAGCTCACGCAAATCTTAATATTATTTTGATTTGGCGGAAGTTCTGAAATTTAAAATTTGAAAAAGGCGAGCCAAGAAGCATCGAGAGATTGGCAATTCCTAAAACACTCAGGTTAAAAAGGCATTCGTATTCAAAACCTTGGAAAGTAAAAGGCTTGGCTACCTAGGAGCGAAGTAACGGAAATAAAGAGATAGGAGAAGAGATAGAGAAGGCAGGGACAGAGATAGCTAATCCTGTGAGTATTTTCCAGATACTTTGGCAAATCTGAATATATCCTCCACTTTAAGAGAACGAATATTACTTATTCTAAGGACAACGAAACCCAAAATTCGTAACCTTGCTCTAGCAAAGACAAAACACGCACAGAGAAAATGCTCAGTGCTAAGCCCCTCCTCTAAGCAAGACAGGCAAATCTGGCTGTCAACAATTCCAGTGGTGGTCATATGCTAACCCCATGGGTTGTCTCCTATAATAATTCCCACGTCAACCGAACACCTTTTTTTCCAAGTTTTCGAAGAAAGTTCGACAGTTTTCTGTTCGAATTTGTCACAAAACTCTTTGCAGTTCTGCAGCGTGCAAAACTGGACCATCGCCGCTTTTTATGTAAATTGGATACATAATCGCCGATCCAACTCATGATTCCTGCAGAGCGGTTTCCGATTAGTGGCGCTGGTTCCTGTGGGGTAACCGCTGATCCAATTCTTCGGAAATTTCATTTCCTTGAATACCGCGTTGTCCTGACCCTTATGTGTACAAGCTTATTCTGTATTGCAACAGAATTAAGCTTCGTCTTACATTCTTGAACAGTCTTTGAGGTTTGCTTCGCATTTTCTAGAGCTTTGAGTGCAGCCCGACTGTCATTAAAGACAGCAACCTGCTTCCTGCTCCACCTCCCCTCAATTATCCATTCTGCTACTTTCAGATTGACAAAAATTTCCATTTGGAAACAGTTCCATTCCTTCAATACCGTAATGACATATATTACAATCGCTTAAGCACCATACGGCTCCAGAACCTATATCGTTCTTGAATCTATCCTTGTCATTCTTGGACCTATAAAATATAAATCAAATGTCTTTGAATCATATAACTTTGGCAGCATTGCTTTGACACAAAATACTCTTCAGAATGGAGCTATGGGCATGAAATCGGCCTCAGGTGCCAAAGACAGTGAACACTGGGCAGATAGCATCTTAAAAATTTCACTGTATGGCGAAGTTCCGTCTCGTGCTAGAAACTATATTTGAGGAGGCCACACCCCTTGGGCACCAATAGCAGTAAATCAAGCATAGACTTTAGTTTATTCTCTGAAGTTGCATTCAAGGCACCCTTCTTTGCAGTTTCTATATATCTTGACATATGGACTTAAACATGACCCGTTGCCACCAAACCACAGAGGCATACGTGAGTGATGATGTAGTCTAATAAGTGCTGTGCATATCCACAGCTAACCATAGCAGATTTCCGACACCAGGTTTTATCAAAGGCTCTACGGCATTGCTGACGGAAGCCTTAATAATTAAAAGTAAAATTTTATAATTCTGGTGGAAAACCGCAACTTATTTTGCTAAAGCATCCTAATGTATTTACATTTACGCAAGTATACGAGTAGTAACTCAATTCAATTGCAGCCTTCCAATAAAGTTACATATAGTGCGCGCGGCTCAGCTCAGTGCCGCTCAAAGCCAACGCCGTTTGACGTCTGTCTTTTGCCTTTGCCATCTACACACATCACTTTGACGTTAACTATTTGATTAGATTGACGGGTTGATGCGGTATATATGTCTATACCAGCGAGCGCTTCATGTATAAATCATGCGTGTGTGTATGCGTGTGCATGTTGAGCAAGTCAGCTAAACTCAATCGTTGAAGCCAATTTATTTTTCTCAAAGGCACTGAAGAAATAAGAGTAGAAAGAATCGCATCAGCTCAGTTTAGAGTGGTTAGAGCTACTATTTGCTGTTAAACTGGTAACATCAATATTCTATTTCCTGCATCACTAAATATTCCGCAATATAGGGGCTCTAAAGTTACAAGTACATGTGCGGGTGTATATCCACAAACGTTTCCTTGTAAACTGCTTCCATATCTTCATTTTCAACGCGCACCACACGCGAGTTATTTGTGTGTGCATGTATGTATGTATGTATTCATATCTATTCTCGCTTTTTTTGCCTGTCTTGTCTATACATGTCACTCTCGCTCATGCGTTCTACTTAAATCATCCCAATATAGAAAAGCTCATTTTTAGCTGATTATTTTCTCCTTTTCCTTCACTTTCACTATGCAATGACATACTGACAGCGAAATCTTGTTACTCGAAGTGCATGTAAAAATAAATACACACATACACCCACACACCAGAGCTTATGTATGTAACAAAAATTCACCTAACATTTCCGCTGACTTTCTCCGTCGACTTTTACTGTCTGTATTTTTATTCGTCTTGTTAGGAAGTACATCCATCCACCTAACTTCTACTTCTGCGTATACTTTGTGATACAATGATAAATCGAAAAAGCTGAAAATGCATAATCAAATTGCATGACGTACAAGTTATTCAGTGCAAATCATAGTCAATTCGCATGCAAATTCTTATACATTTCCCGTTTTTACATATTGTGAATGGATTTGCGAGCTAAGAACCACGGGACAAAAAAAAATATGTATAAATATAAATGTAATAATATTGTGAGACATTTTCATATATGCAAAAGTTTTACTGAATTCGTTGAGGGGGTTTCTTAGGCATTCTGGTTGATATTGTGGAGCTCCATACGTGAAATGAGCGAAAGGAATATAAAAATTATGCTGATAAGGAAATTAAATTAGTTTGTCAATCTTATTATTTGTTTATTTATTTTCAAGTTACAAGCTATATATAATATACTGAGTTTACTTCGTTGAATGCCGAATGCCCAGATACCGAACTTCCGATGGAAGCGAGAGAACGTAGTTCTTTAAATTCTTAATTTTAAGTCCAAAGTGTGGAGGTTTATATTTTATCGTAAATAGCACCAGCTCCATTTTGTCGGAGTTGACCCTCAAGCGCAAACTGTCAGCCCAGCGACTGAGCAGAGCCAATGACCTCAGCCAGGACAGAGAGAAAGGGTCTCGACACCATCAGGACCAAGTCATCGGCGTATGCTACTACGTTAGACCCACCCTTTCAAACTTCCTGGGAAGCTGCACATTGAAAATCGGATAAAGAAGGCCAGTATAGCTTTCGACTCCTGCAAATCTATGTTCGGTAAAATGTGGATACTCAAGCCACAGGTCGTGCTTTGTATGTACTACTGTGGGCAAAAAGTAAGGTGAATTTGGTTGTAAAATGAAAAATCTTAATTTATTCTTGTCAATCAATTTCATCCCCTTCAAAATAGTCCCCTCTCGATGAAATATACTTATGCCAACGCTTTTTCCAATCCCCGAAACATGCAAAATAGTCCATTTCCGGTATAGCCATCAGCGCCTTTTTCGATTCAGTTTTTATCTCCTCAATCGACTCGAAACGCGTTCCCCGGAGTGGTATCTTGAGTTTTGGGAATAGCCAGAAGTCACAAGGAGCCAAATCAGGCGAATACGGTGGTTGCGGAACGATATGCGTGGAATTTTTGACGAAATGGTCACGAAGAACGAGTGCAGTGTGAGACGGTGCATTATCGTGATGCAAAAACCAAGAGTTGTTGGCCCATAATCCTGGTCTTTTTAGACGAATTGCTTCACGTAAACGACGCATAACGCTCAAATAATATTCCCAGTTTGGCCAGGTGGAAGGAATTTATAGTGTACCACGCCACGAAACTCGAAAAACTGTCATCATGACCTTTATTTTTGAACGACTTTGACGTGCTCTTTTCGGTCTGCCCTCGCCTTTAGCACGATATTCGCTTGATTGGTCGGTTGTTTCAGGGCCGTGAGCATAAATCCAATTCTCATCTCCCGTAATGATGCATTTGAGCTTGTCCTGATAGTCTGAAAGCATTGTTTCGCACACATAAACGCGACGACTTTTTTCCAAGAAATTGAGAGTTTTCGGTACCAAACGAGATTTGGTCTTTCAAAATGGTTTTCACATATCCTTCTGATATTCCGATCATATCAGTAAGGTCTTTAACAGTCAATCGACGATTTTTGAGCACTAACTCCTTCACTTTATTGACGTGTTGGTCGTCCGGAGCGCTCCAACTCATCAACACGTTCTCGACCCTCTTTGAAGTCTTTGTACCACTTATAAACATTTTTCTGCGACATGGTCGAATCACCAAATGCCTTCTGCAACATGCTAAACGTTTCCGCAGCCGAAATTACATTCCGCAAACAAAATTTGATGGCACTTCTCTGCTCAATCAAATCAGACATTGTAAAAATCGAAAAATGCACTCTTGGTCGTTTGGTAAACACAAGCGTAAATATATTACTGATAATGACATTCACATGAAAGTTAACCCAGATGTTATTAACAGTGCTGCCAACTCATGAAAAAAACAACTAGAGCGAAATTTTAATCCCGCGAAGTTTGACAAATAAATTCCCCTTACTTTTTGCCCACAGAAGTACAACGTAGTGGATCTGCCAAATTTATCGTATGGATGCCTGGTTTGGTGGGAAGCTCATCGGAAGGGCTATAATATCATTTAACTGGGAAGGGTGCAAAAGACTACATGTATTGGCATCTCTGGAACATGTAGAAATTGTCCCAGTGATGCCCTATCGTTTTGCCCTTACGGGCAATCAGGCCTTAGACCCAAGAGGCAATCTCTCAAGGGACATGGAAGCATTTTTGGGCAGTTAACAACGTATTTCGCTGAACTCCGGACAGATATCTCTATCCGCAAACTTCAGTCAGAGGGTCATGCCAGGTCCATACAGGAATCTTTCCAGTATGCAGGACTGGATCGAGGGGAAAATCTGCCCCGAAGCTGGTAAATCTGGAGATCACATCTCTTGGGTGTGCAGGTAACATTTCTCTGATCTGAGTTCGTGAACATAGGAACATAGAGGGAAATGAAATTGATGATGAGATCGCATATATACTTTTTTTTTGGCTGCAATTGGCCGAGATGCCTCAACTTTCTACGCGCTGTACTGCCACATTCAAGGAGAAGATATATTGGAATCTCCAGGAGTTGGCTGCAGAAACGACAATAGTCAGTGGACTTGATCCCAATTCTATGCATATGACTGCGCAATTCGTAATGCCTGTGCAAATGCCCGTGAACTTTCTTTAGAATTTCTAAACCGTATTAGTTTCTTTTGCTTATGAGTTTCCTAAACCTCTTTTGATTGTACCCCCTATCTTTGCTAATGTCTGAGTGCTGCACTTGCTAGTGGTCCCGACAAAAAAAAAAAAAAACATAAAAGCCCCTTATCTTCAAGAGAAGTTTGTTAAAATTAGGTTTTCAAGATTTCTACCAATCGGCACAAGGACTCTTTCAAGCGCTTGCTTGAGGTATCGATTCGTTAATGATACCCCAGGTTGTAATTTATGTATAACTTAAGGCCCACAAAATTTTATTAAGTAACCTCCTGTTCTATTCCGTGGTCTAAGTGGCATCGTTGTCTCTATGTGCGATGCGGCTGCCAAACCAAACCAAACCTCCTGTTCGATTTCGAAAAATTTGCTTGTTTTCGTCGCCATTGTGACAAAACCGTGCCTCATCTTTAAACTTCTCGTAGCAATATCGCAATGCTGAGTTTCGCTAACTGAACCTAGAGTATATACGAGTATATTATTTTTTTAGATTTGGAAATGTTTCAGATAAAAATATATATTTGGAGAAAATCAGATATCACGTACCTAACCTTCAATACCGAATTTATCCTCACGTTTCATAATGAAGGCTAAGAGGTTCTTGGTAGCGACGTGTTAGGAACTTGAACATAGTTTTCGACTATTAATAAAAATAATCATTATTTGACTGAACCTCACACTTTGTTTTGAAGTTACTTTTAAAGCGATTACCATTGCTTGCCGAGGAGTGACCGCTAAAACCAAACTCCTTAAAATAAACTGAAGAGGTAGTATGAGGCAGATAATTGCTATGCTGGAAGGCAGCTTTACCGTGTCTCTCTTTACACTGTGGCTGGTTTTCATTCAGCGCTCAGGTTAAACTCATTGGCGGTACTCCATTCTGGCCTCTCGGGATGATTTATATGGATTTGGTAGTTCATAGTGCTATAAAAAACTATTGATGTAGAAATACCTGAGAAGTTATGGTTTTTCTAGATCTGTTGGATAAGGAAAGTAAGGAATATGAAATTTGCAAATAACGCCCTACGTGGCTAAAACACCGGGTTTCGCACTATAAGTCTAGAATATAGTTCATTTATAAGTCTAGAATATAGTCCGTCATCAGTCGATTTCAGTTTTTTTAACGGTTTTTGAAAGAAGAAAGTTTGGCCTTTAGAATGACGTACGAATATTAAAACGCAACAACTTTAGACCCTGCATTTCGCTGCAAACACATTTTTTTCACTTTTTTCACCCTTTCTCAACTTTGATGGC
>JAYXIM010012064.1:0-52248 GCA_037575425.1 Anastrepha fraterculus | reverse complement strand
TAATTTCTTCTATTTATTGTTCGTTATGCAGATAAATGGATCTGTTGTACTACTTAAGCTTACTTCTAGATACTTGAAGGAAAACCGCGTACAACTCTTTGGACTCCTTCTCTTTGTTCACTAGCGAGGGGATGAAGCAAGGTGATCCACTCGCCTCAATTTTACTCGTATTTGCTCTGGAGAAGATTGCACAGATATCTGGCATGTTGTATGAACGGTACTATAATTATAAAATCTTCGCAAGTTCTAACTTTGGCGGATGACATCATCTTAGCACGCGGGAGTATCGCAGCTTTCGAAAAGGATTTCCTTAAAGAGGCTGGGACCTCCGCATAAACGAATCACAAACTAAATTTTTGTGTATTGGAAATGATCCAAATATATGTAAATCTGTCATATCGATTGGCAGTTACATTTTTGCGCGGGTGGCGGGATTTAAATATCTTGGATCTATCATCTCAGCAGATGCCATAACCAAACAAGGCTTCAGGCGCAGAACGTGGTCTTCTTTTTGCTTTATAGGGCTCTAGGTTCCTCGTTTCTTTCAAAGCGGACAAAGCTAAAACTCGAAGCTGAAACTCTATAAAACATAATTAGACCTTGCGTGCTTATGCTTCTGAAACCTTGTTGCTTAAGGCGGATGAAGAAAAGCTTAACATATTTCAGTGAATAATTTTACGTCAATTATCGTCTACGTTACAGCGAGGAATGCATAGCTAAGCTAAACGAAGCCCAAATAGTCGAGTACAGCAAGCAACAACGTCTTAAGTCAGCTGGACTTATTTTGGGTACATGAACTGCAAGGAAATTGCAAAAAAGGTTTACAACAGTAAGCTTTATATGCCTTATTAAAGGGGTCACTTTAGGAAAACCTGGCTTTACACAGTTGATAACAACGCCAAGACTCAAACATTGGAGGATGCCTGCAAAGCATGGAGACTTTTGTTGGCAGATATTGAGGGAATATAAGCTTCATCTTGGATCATCACGCCAACAATGATGATGATGATTAAATTGCAGGAAACATATATTTTACCCACTTCACAGTTTGCAGCAATTGCTTAAGAATATTTCTACATAAAAATTGTATTCGAATAAAAAAGTTATCTATGCAAGTTCAAAATTTAATAGCTTAAAAGTAAAAAACTAGTTATATACATACATACAAAAATATATCCAACTAAGCACAGAGTGCAATTTCTTCATCGCACTTGCCGTTCGTTGCTTCTTTAACTCATTGATTCGCTTTCGATTTGCTGTGCAATCGATGAACCATTTGTTGAATCGATATTGAGTGCAATTTTGTACGTGAATGCTGCGCTGCTTTCAATGAAATGAGGCTAAACAAGCGAGCAGCTTAGCTGTGTAAATGCAATCTTGGTAAGCGATTTGTATTTATAGCTGATTTGCTTTATCGGTTGTACAATTGTGCTACTCGCACAAGGCGCACGGGGCGTATGAGCAACAATGCCTCGAAAGGCGAAGAGGCGCAGGTACTTTGTGCGCCGAAGATTTGATCAAAAGAACTACAAGTAATAAATGGAAAGTGATAAAAAGTGGTTAAGGAATGTGCAAAGAAAAATGGAAAATGATGCCGACTCAAATGCTACGAAGCATTTATATATTATATACAACAACTTCAGTATCGCATTAAAGCGGCTGAAAGTAATGCACTCGACACGTTTGAAGTGCATTGGATTTTATGCAAATTGACAACACCACCTCCTTATGACGAGTATGTGGCAAATGCAATTGTTGCTTACGCTGCTGCTGTTGTTGTTGTTGTTTTTGTTGCACTGCAATTTGCTATTATTGTAAATTTGCTGCGAGCAATACTGGTGAATTTGCTGATATGTGTCAGCTCTTAAATGAGGTCAGCAATGCAGCGAAGTCAATGCTAGCGGCAATTTAGCGGCAGCAACAACGAATTACAGATAAAAAAATAAAGAACAAAAAAAAAAAAAAGAAAGCCATAATAAGAAAAACATTCGTCCGAATAAGCGACATTGTAGCAACAGCAGTAAGCATTATTGCATACATGCATGCTGCATGCAACATGCTGTATGCCACATGTGAGTGATAACTACATTCATACATACATACTTAGACGCGCTTTAGCTGAGGGCTCTGAGGGTGCTTAGGGGAAAAGCGTTGTTGCAATTCACCCGCTGCTCTCGCTGAAGACAAAATAGTAGGCCAGCTCATGCGCGCTTATTCCCCCTCCACTCGAACTAGTTAGCGCGCTTTTTAAGGTTTCGCTTGTCTCTGTTTTCTTTAATGTTTTTTTTTAATTTTTTTAATTTTTTTTCCAATTTTGTTACTGCTCTTCATCACTCATTCTGTTGTGCTCAAACTGTCTTCTCCTGCAGGCCCATTCAGCGCTGAGGTTAGCTGATGGCATCTGGCAGTCAGTGTGTAGGAGAAAGAACCCTGAATGCAGTATATACAATATATTTTTTTATTTGTCAGAGCTTACAGTAGTAGTTGGCGGTATACGAGTATTTTTTGTTTCGTTTTTGGTTTTGTTTGTTGCCGTTGAACGATTTTAGCATTTCAAATGTGTCGCTGACATTAGAAAATCAGCGTAAACTCATGTAGCCACAAGCACAAAAGAAATAAGTGGAATTGAAAATGCTAAGCACTGTGTGTATGTATATGTGGGTGAGTATGTATGTATGTATGCACTTTATGTGAATGAATGTACAAACGGAATAAAAATTTTTTTTTCCTTTCCCTACTTCGATAGATAGTAAGGAGGATTGTACTAAAAAGTGTAGCTGCTTTATAAAAGACCAGATAAAGGGAGCCAACAAAAACAAAAAAAGCAACTGAAAAAGTTAGCAACAAAACGAATTATACGAAAATATGAAAATTATGAAAAATGAGTGGCGAAAAGAAAATGGAACTTTGTGTTTAATTTTTTAAAACGACAGTGAATGAATGAGGGACCTTTTATATGTATGTATGTATGTGTGTATGTATGCATTAATGGGTGACCAGGTGGAAAAACGACTAGTGCGAGTAATGTAGCGACGTAGTGTAGTTGATAAGAAGCACTAATATTGAAAGTCAGCTATGAGGACCTGAACCCTAATGGCTATTTTTCTCGCAAATACAGTCAGATGAGTGAATTATAATAAGGATATCGCATATTGATATTTTTATATTTTTAAAATAAATTTTAGCATTTTTTGTATAAAGATATAGTTCGATCCACAACAAATGCTATATAAATCTGAGCTTGAACCTTTGTTGAAGTTGTATAAAAATTGGACAAAGTTCCAAGAAATATACTTTAATTATAATAAAATAATAATTTTTATTTATAATAATTTAAACACTTTTTAATAAAATTTTTTTTGCAAAAAATTTGAGCACGCAGTTTTATAGCTTATTCAATTTTTGGGCAATAAAGTGCAAGTTTGAAAACGTTCTACCTTTTTTATGTGATTTTTGATAATTTTTTGAAAAAAAAAGATTAAGAATTAAAGATAGTTTTGTGCCACTTGAAAACGGAACTTTATTATATTAAAATTTTGTGGACTTTAAACTGCGTCCAAACGTATTTTTTTATTCTGTTTGAAAATTTTGAAAGTTTGATAGAAATTTTTATATATTTTGTGCTAAGCTTGAAACTTGAAACTTTGCGTTATATTATATATGATAACGTATGAGTTGACACCCCCAATAAACTACCAACAACATGTGCAGACAACCACAAACTATTTTCCTCACGGGAAAGCTACAACAAAATCTGAAAAACCTGAAAACTGCTGGAAAAAGTTACTTAAGTTATGCCAGTTTTCAAAGAAATTAAGAGAAAGTAAATTTAGAAAAATTAAAATAAATAATTTAGAAAAATTCATAAATAATTTAAGTGGTGAATAAAAGTTAGATCGGAGTCCTTTTTTTAGCGAAAATATTAGAAGTCGCTCAAGCTCCAGTTCAGTGAGCATAGACATGCCGGCCAGTAGCATAGTAGATGCTCCAGGGTTTCTCTTGTACCCAGCTCATTAAATTTCCTACAAGCATCGTCAAGAGGTAGATTTAGCTTGTAAGCTTGCGCCTCAACTAGACAGTGCCCAGTCAGTACAGCAGCTAAAGTTCTACAGTTCCTTCTATGGAACGATATAACCGATTTGGTGTACCTCTCATCATATAGTATGCGCGTTTATATTTAAAGCTACTTTGAATATCAAATTATGGACAGAAGTAAAAGTTGTCTTCATTCTTAAGCCAGGAAAAAGTTCACATATAACACTCAAGGATTTTAAGCTCTTTAACCTATCCTCAATTGTACTAATAACTTTGGAAAGAATCATAGAAGAGTATAATCAAGCTAATTTGAGCCCCACTCAGCTTAGTATTTTGCGACACAGTCTCTGACACAAATGGAAAGTATGGCGGGTCTTGGTATATGTGGAACCCTTAGAAGTAGACCTAAATTTAGTATTACGTGAAACTTAGTACAAATTAAGCTATCCGGTAAACAATACAGCGATAAGTACGAGAGTATTATCCACCAGACAGCCAGGCAGCAATGAAAGCTCTAGAGTCCAAAACACACTGGACAGAAAATAGAACAACAGAAGTTAAGTTCAGTTATAAAAGCCGCAGTATAGTTTAAAAGCAATCCCATAGTGTAAAAAAAGTTTCAGTGGTATCACAAAGGACCTACGATAGGTCTAAGTGTCTCATAATGGCGCCTATCAGACCTTTCTACCTACCTACCTGGAATTGCTGGAAAAATCCCGTCCGAAACTGGAGTTTTATAAGATGAAAGCTTTTAATTTCAAAGCGATACTAGAGTCTCTTTGGAGCTAGGATTCCTCCTAAAGAAAGTGGTAGGAACGTAATGTTCTTTCGAGAAAATCTTGGCAATTTTCATCATTTATAGCATAATTTATGCTTTTTCAGTCAGACGAACTGAATTCATAAAAATAATGGACACAACCTCCATTAGGACTTTGATTTGACATAACTCAGTATAGTGGTCTAATAATAGCACACATTAGATGGCTCCGCTTCTGAATTCTGAGTCCGATTCCCCATATTTCGCTCTCCTTCTTTCTCGATAAGTCCATTTTGAACAGACTTTTATAACGTCCGTCTCCGAATACGTTTCCTGATTCTGAGCATATCCTCATATCCATTCTCTCTTCATTCTCGTTGGGTATGTGGACACAGATATAAATGTATATACTTAAACGATTCAGCACGAATAATAGCGAGTTTCGAGTGATTGATGCGTAACATTTTCTGAAGCGTGAAAGAAGTTAGAAATTAAAAGAAGCAAAACTCTGAAAAGTGATTTTTTGAGATGGGACAGATTGCTGCAATGTTTACTCGTGAATACACTCACGTACGTATGCATTCAGTGCAGTGCATGCCTAGTGGTTTAATTTATTAATTTTTATTTTTATTTTTGGGTTACTAACCTGAGAATGCGGAATATTACTATGTCATAACGCGATGGAGTTGTGTTAAGTGATAAGTGGAGCAATGGGATTTTTGTTGTTTTTAATTCGAAGTATAAAACCTGAATATAGATTCCAATTTTTCAACGTCACCTTTTTTAAACTACTGATTTTAATATACAAACGGAAGGTGAAAACATTTGAGTTCACAAAAAAATTCATCTAAGACAATAAAAATGAGTAATTATTTGAAACTTTTTGGTGACTGGTGTTAAGCTGTAGGATTTCGAACAAAGCTGTTGACAAGAACATAATAATGGTTGGAAGATGAGTCAGCGTGAATTTGCTTGTTAGGTGGAAACTGGCAAATAAACGACATGCAGTAAGGCAAGGCATTTGGGAAAGATTAGTAAATAACACAATAATAAATCAGCAGATTAGGAAATCAGAGAGTACGGATACATATTTCATATTTGCTTTGCCTGCTTATTTCCGCTTAGTAGAGTTTATTACACAGTAAAATTACACGCAATCGTTGGACAAAAATGCTTCTTTAACTTTGAAAACTTTTCATAGGGAATTTTAGTAGCAAATAGTTGATAAACTTAATGATGTAAACTGATGGTAAATATTCTAGACCTTTAAAGCAAAACCGCACTACTCCAATCGAGTGCAACATTTTTGATTTGTTTCAGTTTGAAAATAATTTTTTTGATTTTTCAACACATTTTGGCGTATAGACACGATTCTTTTATAAATACACATATTTTATGTCGAAAAGAACCTTGCAAGAAAGAAATGCTTTAAAATACAACAAAATCTATGCAAATCGGAGCATTCTGCGCTTAGTTATTAGCTTACATATATATTTTGGGACTTTATTTTATGAGATGTAGAGATAAGTAACTAACTAGCTAATGAGTAAGTATAAATAGCTAGTTTTGATTTATTGGTTTAATAAAATTTGGCGCATAATCTTTGGAAATCTTTGAAAATTACGAGAAATACGGAAAAATACGGAAACGAATGCATGTCACAAGCGCTCACGTTTGTATTGGCCATAGCTCTTCAAGGATAGCGTGCATCTATAGATGATGATTGGCGTAAAGGAGTTTTCTTTGTTTTTCGGTGTGGTAATCTTTGTTTTCCATAACAGTGGTATCATGCGGTGCGAAAGCTATCCTGCCAGACAAACAGAGACTGCACAGTTTGCTCGCCGGGTATGAAATATGACTTTTCTTTGTTTACTGTGCACGAAAATAGGCGTTATAACATCGCTAAACTCCCCTTAAAGCTCCGAAATTGCCCCGTGCGACGGTTTCTTATTCCTCAAGATAAAGTGTCAGCTCAAGAAAACTAATCATAGCGGCGTACACGAGGTCAAAGGAGCTGCAGTAGCTGTACTGAACGAGTTAACTTCGGAGGATGCCTGGGATTTGATTTCCTATTCATATTTATGGGTCTTTTTTGTTTTTTTCTCTGAGTAGCAGAGGTTTCTCCAACGTGCGTGATTAGATGCTATCGTGTTAGCATTGGCCCAGCCTGTGTTTATAAAAATAAGTCAAGCGGAGGGATCTTTTCCAGCTGTTCTTTGACCATTCGCGGCTTTTGCAGCGGCTTGAAAATTCCAATCTAGGGTAATTTTTGTGATGCTATGGGACGGTGTTTTAAAAGCGTTGCCTATACAACTCCATTTCTTGCGTGTTAGCTGGCGTTAGATGGGCTCCTTGTTCGTTTGTCTCCATAGTTCTCTGTTACTTATTATGTTGGGTCAGAATATTTTGCATAAATATTATTCTTAAGCATTTGTTGGTGAAGCATTGAAGTTTCTGCGTGATCGTTTTTGAAAGAAGTCACGTGTCACTTCCATATAGCAACGTAGACTTGACACATGCGTTGAATATCCTCAGCTTGGTGTTTCTCCAAATTTGCGAGTTTGCATAAATTTTTCATAAGCGCACGAGTGGAATCTGTGCTGGCTCAATCTGTTGTTGACGTATTTTTCTTCTCCGTCGTCCGCTGCAATAGTACCAAGTAGCAAAAGCTATCAATGAACTCCACTTCTTTGCTGTTATTTGCATTATCTGCCTTACGTAGTTATTGTTGGCGTAATTGCTTCTCATTGTCTTGGTTTTTGCGATGTTTAATTCCAGTGGAAAAAATGATAAGAAATTAATGATTGAGTAAAAAAGTAAATTACAATGAATATTTCCCAGAATTTATATATTTTTTTGGAAGATTTAAAGTTTGCTTCACATGGTATATTTTTACTTATTTATTCCGAGTCAATAAATAGTTGTTCTTGCTTACTTGCCTCCTTACTAAAAAAGTGCAGTTAACTAAAAAAAAACAATTAAGTTAAATTGAAAAAAAAAATACATATACGTATATATCGTTGTCAAAATATTAAATTACAATTAACGATTTAAAGAAAAGCCTAGCTTAGATAAAGTAAAATCAATTCGATAGAATTCGATCTCTCATTGAGTTCATGAAGATAGCGAGCAATAGGAGCATTAAAGGCATAAATTGTTCGGAACCTATACAAATGGATCTGATATCTATTACGTAAAGCCCAGATAGAGACCGAAAAGTTAGTTATTTCTAGAAGAGTCTCCCCCTGATGATATTAAACAAAAAAGACAGCGACCAAATCGATATTCTACTTTCTAACTGTTTAAGATTAATTGGAAGCAAGCGAGATTTATATGACGCGCCAGTATCAGACAAATCCAGAGAAGAAAGAGCATACCTACTATTTTTGAACTCATTCAGTTCTGTCTGTAGAGAATTGGTGTTAAAGACTCCAAATAAAAATGGCATATTCTAATGTGTCGAACAAAACCTATAAATAGTAACTTAAGTGAATAAGGGTCTGCAAAATTCAAGCTATTACTTCTTATAAAAGCAAGTATAGAGTACGTTTTAGATAAGATAAAGTCTATATCATTAAGAAATGTAAAACTTGCATCAAAAACAACCCGGAGATCTTTGGTTTCTTCAACAGATTGAAGTATATCATGCCTGATGTGATAAAAGGTAGGAATGATGTTAGTCAATGTGTTTAAAATATTTTTTAATATTAAGCGATATTTGAGAGACATCACACTAATTGACGAAACTGTTGACAGCAGTTTGAAGTTTATATGAATCTGCTGAGTTAAAAATAAGGGGAAATAGTCATCCGCAAAACAATTACTTACATCATTGATAAACATTGAAAAAAAAAATCAAAGGACCCAATATATTTCCTTGAGGTACACCAGTGGACGCAGCAAAGTGTGCAGCTGAAGCACCATCAACGGAAACAATACAATGTCTATTATATAAGTAAGATTTCATCCAATCTACTTATATGGAAACTGAGTGAAAACCCAGATATAGAAGTTTGTCAAATAAAATTGCATGCGGTACTTTTTCGTACGCTTTTCAAAAGTCTGTATAGATACAATCGACCTGTTGCACCACTGAGGAATCTGCAATACAGTATTCCGTGAAAATGGCTAAATTGGAAACCGTGGAATTGCCTGTAACAAAACCATGGTGATATGGTGATATGATGACTTTTAACTGTAAACTAATTCTGTTCTTTAACAATATTTTCAAATATTATAATTTACAAACTGGCAAGAGCGAATCTTGAAGCTCTGTAATTGCGGATATCATCTTTTTACCACTTTTAAAAATTGGAGTAACAATTGTCATTTTCCATTCAGCCATAAAGATACTAGGGGCTAGCGGTTTATTCAAAATTAATTTGAGGGATAGAGCAAGAGGCTCTATGTTTGAAAAGAGTAACTGAAAGACCTTCAGCATTCGGCTTTGTAAGGGTTTTAGGTCTACCATACCCTTCTGCACATCCTCCAATGACAAAATCAAATACCCAAAGTTCGCGTAAGATCT
Source organism: Anastrepha fraterculus (assembly GCA_037575425.1). Lineage (NCBI taxonomy): Eukaryota > Metazoa > Arthropoda > Insecta > Diptera > Tephritidae > Anastrepha > Anastrepha fraterculus. Next base: position 42,928 of record JAYXIM010012064.1, on the reverse strand, counting down.
GTAGGACTAACCCAGGTTGAACCAAGTTCATCAAAGACAAAGTTTGCTTTAAAAAAATCAGCAAACAGGTTTATCACTTCAGAAGAGGTGGTAGCTAATTAAAAAAAAAATAAAAATAATTGGCGCGTACACTTCTGTTAGGTGTTTGGCCGAGCTCCTCCTTCTATTTGTGGTGTGCGTCTTGATGTTGTTCCACAAATGGAGGGACCTACAGTTTCAAGCCGACTCCGAACGGCAGATATTTTTATGAGGAGCTTTTTCATGGCAGAAATACACTCGGAGGTTTGCCATTGCCTGCCGAGGGGCGACCGCTATTAGAAAAATGTTTTTATTAATTTTGCTTTCACCGGGATTCGAACCAACGACCTCTCTGTGAATTCCGAATGGTAATCACGCACCAACCCATTCGGCTACGGCGGCCGCCTAATTTACCATTCAGAAAAACAACTGATGGAACACCAAAACTGGACTTCTAGATTTGATGTATTGTCGAACAAATTTAGGACTAGATTTAATAATGCTTTCACCACTTATATAGCAATTTATTTAAACAATTATTTTTTTTAATACTGCTGATACATTGCTGAAACTTCCTCTCTATTTCCTATTTTAAAATTCTTAAAGAATTTGTTACGCTTATTTTTTAGTCTTTTATGCTCGCGCGTGAGGCAAAGAAATTTGTACTGCCTTTTTTTTAAATTAAAAGCATATTTATGCAGCAGATCTCAACCACTTTGGAATTAGAAATAGAAAAGCTTTGGGTAACAAAATATGTAAATTATATAAATAGAAAATAATCAAAACTTATAATTACGCCACTAACTTTATTTTTGCCGAGATACCAACAGCAGTGAACTAGCGACCACAGCCGGAGTACCAGCCTCAGTCTTAGTGTTTAAGCTTTATGTGTTCGATTTAATACTATACTTATAGATTATCAGGGATGATAGAATACTATATTATGCAGTTTAATGCTGAAAATTGAGCGAAACGTTGTTGCGCCGTAATTGCAGATGAGGTGGGTGAGAGAACTTAGAAGAGGATGTAAAAGTACAGAACTTTGTAAAAGTATAAACCATTGAAAGTTAGATTAACTTAAAGCAAACGAGGAAGGTAATAGCAAACATATTAGAAAGAAAAAAGATGGTTGTAAAAAAAACGTCTAACATAACTGTGCAAAGATATAAGAAAGAAAAAAGCTGTTTGTAAAAAAAAAAAATTAAACAAAACTGTGCAATTACGTCAAATTCACTGATATCCGATTAGCTATACCAGGATATGCGCAACCGTCTGGATTCCCTCAACCGTGGCAGCTTGTTTTATTCCAGCGAACATCAAATACAGTAAAATTATTTGTATCACTAAAGGAGCATGGGCCACCATTTCTTTGCTCCTTCAAACATAAATAATTTTCTTTTTCTCCGCTGGGAGCGTAGGGCCAGGCTCCTTCAAAGCTTATCAAATAATACTCGCACTCAGAACAAACTTTTGTTCGTCCAACTGGCTATAAGTAAATCCAACAATTAAATTTATCACAATTGCTTTAGCAGCAGTAGCCTGAAGGCTTCATTCACACCTGTTAAACGAGCTGTTGTATTCTTCTCTTCGTAGTATTGTGTTATGTGTCAGCAATACAAAAAAAAAAACAAATTTATTAAATAGCAGATACTTCTTCACAATTCAACACTTTAACAGAGAAGAGCAATAGGTGAGAAGTTAAATGATATACTTATATGTATATGGATGGATGTGTGTATGAATGTATGTGTGTATGTATGTATATATGCATGATGAATACGCACAATTTTGTGTACGCATAAGAGTCGGATGTGGGAACAGACAGCCTACGCAATAACAGCCAATAAGACGCACATCAGAATGTTAAAAATGTTGCAGAATGCTGTTAAGTGAAATAATACGAGAGAAGTAATACTTGAACAATAACACATACAAGTGGTTCGTTGCTATGCGTAATGAAAAATGTACATAATTGTGTAAGACGTCTGCAATTTAAAGCAGTTACCATAGCATTTTTCTCTGAACTGAGTGACACTTACGGCTGGCGCAAAATGTGTCGCAATAAATGTTCGCAGGCCTTATATTTAGTACTCTACAGGCAGGCATTGGTATGTGTTGGTGAAATTTAACACATGCGCTCAAGAGGCATTGTGAAATAAATGCAGGAATTACTACTACTTAATGCATGCATTTGTAAGTGGATTTGTATGAGAAAAAAAATTAATGAAATGAAGGTACAATTTTTAATGAAATTTGCTTTTATGTAGAAATAAATAGATGATCTGTGCCAGTGCAATATATTTCGTTGAAGTACAATATGAAGTTTATTTGCTCAATCGCTGAGATTACAGACTTTCTTTCGCTAAACCACTTTTTCATAGACTCATTAATAATTTTTTTTTTGTATTATTTTGAATTTTTTGAATTATTTTACTTACAAAGAATAAATTAGTAAAATAAAAAATTAATTAATAAACATTTTTATAAAAGAATTTAAGCTAGTGAATAATGTTAATTTTGAATTTAAAAAACAACAAATAATACTCAGCCAAAAAAGAGATAATATTAACACTAGTTTTACCTCGGTTCACTCGACATAGTTATGGAAAGTTGATGGAAAACTTTAACCGGGGTGATTTGAGGCAAAAGAATGCCACTTCATATGTATAAAACCACCGCGCGTCCCACTTTGTTATATGGAGCCGAATGCTGGCCTATAAAAAAATCACGCGAAAGAAAACTTCAAACGGCAGAAATGAAAACGAGTCGCTATTACTTAATAAGCCGTCTAGTCTTCATCGTTTATCGAGTATAGCCTGGCATCTTCTTCAGGCTTCGAATCAGCTTTTCTGCGTAGCTCGTCGACAAACAGGACTAGATTTTGCAAATTTGACGCAAGAGTTGCTTTAAAGCATGAACTGGTCTTTCGGCAAGATGCGTTTTCATAGTTCCCCACACATTTTCAATGGGGTTGGCGTCTGGGGACTGGGAAGGCCAGTCCAATACTGTGAAGCTATTTTTTTGTTTTGTTGTTTCTGAATGTGTTTTTCTGAAAGCAGAGGTTTGATGATGTGGGATGGTATATATTCCCTTTTTAGCAAGAATTGTACGTGTTTGGCGTAGTCACAAAGAAGAGTTCCGCTTAAAAAGTTGGATGATCACTATATCTTGCTTTTTTGTCGTCACTTGCGTCAAGCCGCGCTCGGAAAAGTCATCAACATTTTTGTACACCTTATACCGCTGATCCACATTACAACACATTTTTTTGATTTTATAATTACTTTTGTAGCCGCGGCGTAAGATAATTTCGGCCCTTTCGTATGAGTGCATAAAAATACCGCCACAAAACGTTTCGTGTACTTCTCACTCATTTTCGTTTGGTTGCGTTTACGGGAAAGTTTCGAACGACACTAGCCTGAGTTAGCACTGGCGTCCTAGCCCTTGAGTGGGACTATTCTGCAGCAAAAAACAGAACGAAATATATCTTAAAGCTACAAGAAAAAACCGGTTCTTTTCTTCTGACATAGACTGTATGTAGATGGACGAAGAAAATAGAAAGTAATCCGAGACGAGCCAGGATTGTAAAATCTGGAGATGACATAGATACTAAGAGAGCTCACCCCAATTGAAATAGGACAAAAGCGAAGAAGAAGACACTCACACCAGTACGAGTCAAAGTGACTGGTGCAAGTAGCTATGGGCTGAAAACGCATTGGTGCTGCTCAACAATTGACTGGTTTTAGTAGAAATAGGTACATAAAAACAACTGGTAAATCTAGTGTTGAAGCAAAAACGCCTAAGTCGATTTAAGAAATAGTTGGGGAATATATGTACTTGGTATCGTATTCTATGCATTATGGAACTCCTACTTTTCTTGCCTTATCAAAGAAGCTATTAATACCAATATATTTTTTTACAAATAAAATACTTTTCCTCAAAACTACAATTTTGGACTAAGGCGATTATTGCTTGTGAGCACTTAAATATTAGCAGCGGCTTTGGACAGTATTCCGCCCGATACCGTTTGTGGTTTTTGATCTTCTGCTAGCAGCAGCAACACAGAAACTGCCATTTGATATGAGTGGCTTTCTCCTTTGGTAAAGTTTTCTATTGCATTGGCTTGTCATTACTGAGTAAGGGCAAGGATGATAGAATACATGGTTGTGCCGTCCGAATTCGCTTTGTCGTCAGAGCCCATGAATAAACGAACAAAAGAAATGGAATTACTGTTTGCAAAAAGGATGAGTAGGCAACAGTGTTGCCAATTTAGCGACTTTGTCGCTAGAATTCACGACTTTTGCTTGAGTCTTGGTGACAAAAAAAAAAGTTTTGACGACAAAAATGATTTAGCGACTTATCTGGCGACTTTTGGAGAGCAAATCAAAACCATTTTAGGCAATAGATACTTTTCTGTCAACTTGATTACCCGTGAACGCCCTTTACCTCCCATACTCTAGAGTAAAAATTCACTGACTATAGATAAAATAACGCACTACCTATTGGTGTGTTATCGTCGATAAATTATCGATCTATAATTGAAATTTTAAATTTATTTTTACCTTAACATTTTTTATGAAATTAACAAAAAGTATACGTTGTATTAAGAAATAATAAAATATATTGCAATTCAATTACACCTTGTTTCACACAATTGTAATGAGTAACCAAATTATTTTTACCACTGATCACATAAGAGCAATGCGTTCGGGGAATCCCCGGATTTTATTATGATCTCTGCGTGAAACAATGAATTGATATCGGCTCAGTTGATTGTATACTATCCTCTAGCTTACTTACTTTTTAATTCATTTTAAGTAAATATAAAATATTTAAATCTATTTCGAGGTTGCCTAAATACTGGATTTACCTTCAGGAGATTGAAACTAACTTCCGTTGATCTCAAATTTCAGTAGAGTTGTTATTACTGGTTTAATTATTATTCATCTAAAAATTTTAAGCCCGCGGCTGGCCTCTTGTGCACCTCTCAAAATCAAATTTAGGATCCGCCCCTGATATAGTTAGCGACTTTCTAGCGACTTTTGATATTAGCCCTAGCGACTCAGATTTATTGGCGTTGGCAACACTGCCATGCAAAAGCGATAGAAACTAACCAAAAATCCAAGGAATTATGCGCACACACACACACTTGCTTGCCACAGCATCTTCCGCATAAAAACGCAGAAAAACGGTATTTGAAGGGTTTCCACTCATTTGTGCTTTGACAATTTAACACGCGGCACTTCATTTTCAATGGCTTGTTTCGTTTAAATCTCACAAATCACGGTATTGCCAAGCCATTCACTAAATTTTCACAAATATGTAATATCTCCACCTTTTGGTTTGATTTGTTCATTGGTTTTGTATTGGCAAGGGACCTGACGTCAGACTTGTCAAAATTGCGAATAATTAAGTAACTGTTTTGGGAAGGCGTCACCTATAGTACTCAATTCGCCTTGAGTGAGGGAAGGCCCTTTTGACAAATCATATCACAGAGAATGTTGCCTATCCAAATACTTGATATGCCGCACAACTTCAATATTTTTGAAATCAGTAAATTATCTGCCTAAATGAGGGGTCGGCAACCTTTTGAGTCGGAAGAGTCCGAAATTATAATTTATAAAATTGGAAAGTTTCTAAAGAGCTACAAAACTTTTTCTTGCCAACAAATAAAGTTTTTTGATAAAAAAAAAAATATCCAATTATATATAAGTAGTGCTTTTCACAACAAATTAGATAAAATTTAAATGGACTAAGAAACTAAGCAACAACCAAAACAATCGATTTATCCCGGTGAATCTGCTCCAAAGAAGGTGAAGGTTCCATTAGCCGGAAAGTTCATGGCGACGATTTGTTTGGGATGTGAACGATGTCATCCTCATGTATTTTTTAGAAAGAGAAAGAACGATCACTGGACAATACTGCAGTGAGTTACTTTGACCGCTTTCACAAAAAATTGAAGGAGACATGGCCGTATTTGGCGTAAAAGATGGTGCTGCTTCACCACGATAACGCTCCAGCACATTCATCCGGAGTTGTCGCCCCGTATTCACCCGATTTGGCTGCCCGCGACTTTTAGTTGTTCCCTAACATGAAGAAATGGCTCACAGGAAAAAAAATTTAGTTCAAACGAGGAAGTCATCGCCAAGATAGAGACGTATTTTGGAGAGCTCGGTAAATACTATTTTTTGGAGGGGTTAAAAAAATGGTCGAAGCGTTGGGAGAAGTGTATCTTTCTAAAAGGGGCGTATGTTGAAAAATAAAAAAAGAATTAAAAAAAAATGGTGTCTTTATTTCTAACACGGGCACTTATTCAACCCTCCTCGTATATTTATGCAAGATAACGCTTACTCGCACGAATATGTCGATCTGAAGATAGGCAAGCACTCCAAATGCCAACTTTTCAACCTCACTGTAGCAATCAGGAAAACTATTCCATGCGTCGAATATACATAAGTGCCTCAACTCGCGGCATTTCTTTTAAAGCTGCCCACTTTTGTTGCGTTACATACAAACATTTTTGGACCTTCAACTAATTTGCTTTTCAACTCTATAAATTTTCCACTTCACAAAACTCTACTTTTTAAATCGATGAATTGCAATACTAGAGATCCAGTACCAAGTTCTCTCACTAGAGGATTTACTATGAATGCTAGAGTAGTTTTGTTGATTTTGAATTTCTCAAATCAGCCAACAAATTCATCTTTAATTTTTTCTCATAACTGTGCTGAAGTTATTTGTATCAACAGTTGCACTGCTTTTAGCGCGATATTAATTTAGAAATTAAAAATAAAGTAATTTACCGGTCTGAATATCTTCTGTAAAAATAATTAATTTTTCTTCAAAACAAATAAAATTCTTTTACCAAATAACAGTGGCTGTGTTTCCATTTCCTTGTACCTGTAGTTTTAGATTCAGCTCATTAAGTTTTGTTGAGCTATCCACGATAAAGTAAAATTTTTGCAACCATTTGTCGTTCTCTAATTCAGTGTGATTAATGCCTTTTTCATTTAGGAATGTATTTATTTCATTCAAGGGCCAAGTAAAACGTTTCAACTCCTTATCTTTGGAAAGCCATCGCACTTTATTGTGAAGAAGGAGGTCAGAATGCTGAGTCTCCATTTCGTTTAAGAATTCTTTACAGTTAGCAAGTACCAGTGGCTGCGAGATAGAATCAGTGCCTAATCGCCGTTAACCAATACAGAACGATTTTTATGCTGTTTTTTTCGACAAAATAAATAATGTTTGCAGATGAAACTAAAGAGCCACATCTTGACATCCAAAGAGCCGCATGTGGCTCGCTAGCCGTAGCTTGCCAATCCCTGCCCTAAATGATACAATTAAGTGTTACTTAGCATAAAGATTTACAGATGTTACATACATTAAGGCGTACTTTTAAATACTCATATTATGATTATGGGGAAAAATCCGGATGGTCAAATAACTTAAGAATCATGGGTCCTGGCAGCTAGTATGCTTTTCGTATACAGACTAGTTTTATGATTGCTTAACAAAGCTAAGAAAAAAATTTAAATAAAATTTATACTTGAAGTCTTTTGCTCTACCTAGCCACGGGAAATATATATTTATACTGACGATGAAAGTCGAGAAAAATTGCGAATGAGATCTAAAAATTCCACTTCAACTGAGTTCGCTAACATTTATTTTCAATACAATCCGAAACAATTTTCAAGAATGTTAACGTTTCTGTTCCCAGTATTATCATTACATTTGTGCTGTTAAGTTTGTGCAGTTCAACATTTCTTAAATTAGCGGTTGAGTGAAATTTGCATTTCACACATATATTTATATATGTTGAGCACTATTTTGAGTTGTTTATGACCGTAAATGTTAATAGCAGATTTTTTGAATGAACTATAAAAAGTTCATAAGCCACTCTTGTAATTATTCTTAAATGCATATAAAAAGCTGCAAGACAATCGCTAAATGAACTATAATATAAGTATAGCAAACTAGTACCAAAGGTTTGGTCTAGTAACTTTTTGGGACACATATTACAAGTGTTAGTTCAATGCAAATGGTATTTGCATAATGCTGAATAAGTTATTTCACCACAATAATTTTGCTATAACCATAATCAATGTATTCGAACTTTCAAAAGCTTTGTATTTATTTATAAAAGCGCAAATTCGCTAAGCATAAAAATCACATAGCTACATAATTTTATAAGCACTATGTTAAGCAGAGAAAGTATAAAACAGGACAGGTACAATTGTTCAGTATTTCTTTTGATATAATTGTTCGTAAATAATTTAGATTTAGTTCTCACCCTTAAACAATTTAAAAATTTCATCCCTTAAAAGAATTCCTGTAGCAGAGAATAATAATGTTAATGTTCATTAACATACTCTGACTTGAGCACTGCAAACAAAAGTGCAGCTCTTCGTTAATGCTGTTAATTCATAACAGAAAGTTCTCTTAACAGAATATGTAAAATTGGTAGATAGCTCTGTGCTTTGACAGTGAACCATTCCATCCCTGTTCACACATTCACTCAAGCAATTGCAGATTCTGAGTAACAATTTGGGGAATACTCAACTGTTAACAGTTTGCTGCTGTTGATTGAAACAAAGTACGTGCAAGGACAAGACAGGCATGTCCAGCCGGTTCGCTGTCTCAACTAATTTAGCACATTTTACCACCCTTAGCTGGTTTTTTTACCATTCAAAAAGGCAGTTGTTTCAAATAAGAAACGAAAATTCATAAATGTTATTTTAACGTTTTTTGATTATATTTTATCACTGCATTATTTTCACGTAAAAGCCCAATATCGGAAGGACACTCGTGCTTGAGTTCAATGATTTTTTCAACGATTTGTTGCGTCGAGTGGAGAGTCCTACTCGTAAAACCTATTATTGGTAGGCAAAATATTAGCCGCAAAAAATTGAGAACAGTTTGAGATAAATAGTTTCAATGATGCTAGAATTTTAAAGCTACACAAACTCAATTTATACATAAAAAAACATAATTGAACAAGATAGTAGCGTAAAAAGGCTGGAAACAGTTGTCGGAATGTAATTTTTACGTTTCAAGTTTTTAATACATCAAGGCGATCGATTTAAACATAAATGCAACATTATTACACAAACTGAAAACATTAAACGGTTGGGAACAGTTTTCAAATTAGTATTTTTACCATGTAGGGAGAATTTTAAGGTAAATTTACTATTGATAGGCAAAATATTAGCCGCAAAAAATTGAGAACAGTTTGAGATAAATAGTTTTAAGGATATTAGTAGAATTTTAAAGCTACACAAACTTAATTTACACATAAAAAAACATAATTGAACAAGATAGTAGCGTAAAAAGGCTGGGAACAGTTGTCGGAATGTAATTTTTACGTTTTAAGTTTTTAATGCAGCAAGGCGATCGATTTAAACATAAATGCAACATTATTACACAAACTGAAAACAGTAAATGGTTGGGAACAGTTTTCAAATTAGTATTTTTACCATGTAGGGAGCATTTGAAGACTCCAAATAGGTAAATTTACTATTGGTAGGCAAAATATTAGTCGAAAAAAATTTGGGACCAGTTTTAGATAAATAGTTTTAAGGATATAAGTAGATTTTTAAAGCTTCAAAATCCTAATTTACATATACAAACAACATAATTGAACAAGATAGTAGCGTAAAAGGGTTGGGAACAGTTATCAGAATTTAATTTTTACTGTGTTTGCACTTTTTTTTTATGTTCATCTGCCTTTATGTATGCAAATTTATTATTAATTTGCCGAACAAGAGCTAAAAAGCTGTGGGATCAGTTCTCCGATTTTAGTTTGTGGCATGTTCCAAAGATTTCAACGCAACAATTTATACATATGTCCACACTTAATATCATTATTCATATAAATAGGTTGAGAACAGTTAAGTGGTGAGAAGCAGAACATTTCAGTAGGTTTTTTAGTTTGTATTTTAGTTAGGCTTGAACATTTTTCATTCAACACCATTTCAGTTTTTTTCCATAAGAAGCGCATAAATGAGGTGGGATTAGATTTTTGATTTAATGCTTCTGCAAATTCCAAATATTTGAGGAATAGTTTTTTCCACATTTAACATAATTACCCACATAAAAGTGTTGGAAACATTTCTGAACTGAGAGTTTGTGTGCACGTTGAATTCACGTGCTCGCATTTAACATAATTTCTCACATAAAAGGGTTGGGAACAGTTCTCAGCTACTGTTAATAGTTCTCTGTAGTAACCATTAACCTCACATGCACACACCATCACACACACCCTGCTGGTCTCGAATTCGCCGTAACATTTTCGGAGTAGCACCACCCATCGAACGTGCACGGAGACGTACGTGTTGACAGTAGTTGGTCGGCTGCCAATTCAAACAACCAACAAACTTCAGTACTTCCCATTGCCTTACACATTGTCGTTCAACTTGTCGGCGGTTCCGTTGACGGACAACGACACTTTTGTTGGTGGTAGCAGCTGCGGTGATAGCGCTACTACGAGAACTTTGCTACTGTGGTTTTGTTCTGGCTGCTGATGCCGAAGAACAACCAGCAACGACCGACCGACCCACCGACCTAGCTACCGGTCGTAAGAAAACAATTGCGGCGATCTCGGCAGTTCAACGTGGGCATTCAAATCGAACGGATGTCCTGACGCGTTATGTAAATGACGGGCACACGTAACACTCAAACACAAGAAAGCTACCGCTATACGCGCATTGAAATCGGGATATATGTGTGTGTGCGTATATGAATCGCTATATGCATGTGTGCGACATGCTGCGAGCTATGAAAAACTGTTGGCGAATGTGAGTAAAATTGTCGGAGATTGATTTCGCAAACCAGTGAAAAAACAAACATAACGAAATACGAAAAAATTATGCGTCAACATGCACAGCGTAAAGTTTTGCAAGCGCTATTTGCACACTCGCCTACGAACACACCGATATGCATTAAAAAGTATGCAATAAAATACGCGTGACTTTGATGCGTGATGGATTGGTGTCGTGTGTGCCATTTTGTGTGAAGTTTTTGCCGGAAGAGCGCCAATGAAGAGAGTGGGCCAAGAAAAAATCTGCAAAGTAAAAAAGTGCAAAGTGGAAACAAAATCGTATATTCACAAGTGAATGAGTGGGAAAATTGTAGCGATTTAAAATGAGTGGAGTTCGCGTAATTTTTTGCATGCAGTTGTTTACACACGCACACACACAAAAAAATGTAACGACATAAATTCAAGTGAATGCATAAAAAAGTTTTGAATGAAAATCACAAAAAAACAAAAACACTTTGCTTGGTACGAGTATAGCGCAACAGCAAAGGCGCGAGTAATTTTTGTGTGCAAATTGGCGGAAAGCGGAGATAGCTGGGGAAATGTGAATAGATGCCGTATCCGAATTGTTGGTTTTTCCACCAAATGTGAAAAGTAATGATACTTGTGAATGTTGATGTGCTCATGAAAAGGTAAAGTTCGACGGTGAGTTTATAAAAATAAATTCGTTGCCGGCATTGCTTAAAAGTGTATGAAATATTTATTTATTTATGAATTTGTGAAAAAAGCGAAACGTTTTGTTTTTTTTAAATAAGTTGCCGGCATTTCAGGCTGCCCATTTATTACACGTTCGCAATCAACATTAAATAAGCGAAACGAAAACTGCAAAACAAAAAACCAAAATAAAAAAAAATATTCGAAAGCTCATGAAAACCCGCTGAATTAAAATTTTTTCAAGTGCTTTGCGTGTTTATGCGAAAGGGTTGTATGATTTTCGCGCAATAATACGAAAAATGAATATAAAAACAAGAATTAAATATTTGGCTGGGTTAGTCAGTGAACAAACAAACGAATTGATTGTTTGACGCTACAGGGCATATAAATATGAGCTGCATTAACAGCAACGCTAGCGTGAAAAAAGTGGAAAATGTTATTGAAGGCAATTGAGTAGCTTGCAAAACAGGAAATTGAGAGCTAAAAGTGTATAAAAAAGTTTTTAATGCTACTTGAATTGCCGTTTTTCTACAAGTCTCCGAATATTTAATTTCGTTCCCTAAAAAAAAAAAAATCACACTTACATGTATTAAGCAATTTTCTTCAATTAAATGGAAACAATTTATTTATTTTCGAATCCATTAATAATCGAATCATTTTTAAATGAGGCCAAGTGCCGTGAGCGCTATTTGACTTAATTTGAGGAAGTTGATGGGTATTGTTAAAAAAATTGCAATTTTTTTTATGGATACTTTCGGTAGACAAAACAGGAAAATAACTGAAATTCTTTTTAACTGTACGGCCGTTGCGTACCTAAATAAACAGGAAGGATGTAGAACTAAGTAAAAATAATTTTTTTTATTTGCATTTTTTTTCTTATATATTTTTTAATTAAAAACTGTTTTTAAGAATTTTTTCAGCAAGCATAGCATGAAAATAACTAAAATTTCCTTAACTCCCCGGAAGTTGCTTATCTAAATAAACTAGAGGGTTGTAGAGTTTCGTAAAAATATATAATTTTTAATTTCAAACACTTTTTAAGAATCTTTTCAGTAGACGAAGCAGAAAAAAAACTAAGACTTGCTTAAATTTTAACCCAGTTGCATATCTAAATATACGAAATTTTTTCTGAATATTTTTTTTAAATTCGTTTAAGGACATTTTCAGCAGACAAAACGGGAAAATAATTAAATTCATTTCATTCCTATAAAATAGTCGCATATATATAAACAAAAGGGCTATGGAACTTGGTAAAAATATAATAGTTTTATTGAATTTTTTTTATTGGAAACTATTTCTAAGAACTTTACCAGCAAGAAAAGCAGGGAAATAACTATTTTTTTTACCTCCGCGGAAGTTTTTTGTCTAAATAAACTAAAGGGCTGCGGAATTTGGTCAACTTTTTTTAAATTTATATTGTTTTTAATTTGAAACTTTTTCCAAGAGCTTTGTTTGCAGGCAAAACAGGAAAATAAGTAAAATTTATTTTAATCCGAAGACGAGGGCTATGGCACTTCGTAAAATTTTTTTTTTAACTTAAAATTGTGTTTTAGCAGGAAAAACAGAAAAATTACTAAAATTTGTTTTAACTCCACGGAAGGTCTTCACCTAAATAAACTAAAGGGCTGTGGAAATTTGTAAAAATATACTTTTTCTAATTTTTATAAAATTTTTTTATATTCATTTTTTGAAAGAAAATGGTTATGGATCTTGGTAGGCATTTTCCTTTTTATTTGTAAAATTTTTCTTAAGGAAATTTCAATTAAAATTCCTTTTGACCTCATGGAAGTGGTTTACCTGAGTGAGCCATATAGATGCAAATCTTTGGAAAAAAATTTAACAGTTTTAAATGCTTCAAGTTTTAAAATGAAAAATATTTCAAATTAAAAAATTAAAAAACAAATAGTGAAAAAATACAAGTCAGCTTAAAGAACTCTGTGTCTGGCTAACTTAAACCGGTTTTAAGCTCGAAAAATAAAAATGCAAAAACAAAGCTTTTGGATGCTGAATTATTTAAATTATGAAACATTTTTTATTTAATTTGTTTTTGTTAATAAAAAACAAATTTCAAAGATATTATTGGCAGGGAAAGCAGGAAAATAACTAAAATTTGTTTGTGAAAAATATTTCGCTTTATTTGTAAGGAAATTTAATTACATTTTTTTTAAATCCGCGGAAGTGATTTGCCTGAATATGCAATGTAGTCGTAGATCTTGGCAAAAATTTAACAATTTAAAACGCTTCAAGTTTTAAAATTTAAAATTATTTTAAATTTAAAAACCAAAAAAATTTAATTATATCAGTGAAAAAAATAGATGCAGACCTTTGCAAAAAAATTTAACAGCTTTCAATGCTTCAAATTTAAAAATTAAAAAAATATTTTAAATTAAAAAATTCAAAAAAAAAAACAGTGAAAAAAATACAAGTTTGCTTCAAGAAATCTGTGTTTGGCCGATATAAACCGACCTTAAGCTGGCGAAATAAAAATACAAAAACGAAATATTTGGATGCTATTAAAACAGTTTAAATTATTAAAGTTTTTTTATTTTATTTTGTTTTTTGTTTTTGTAATTAAAAAAACTTATTTAGAGATATGTTTGGTAGAAAAAGCAGAGAATGACCAACATTTGTTGCCTACTCACACCCGTTGACCGCTAATTAGATGTGAGATACTTTGACCAGCTTTGGATACTTTTCCTTTGGGTTTTTGTGTTTCTGTTTATTTGTTGTGTTGTTATAATCATGTTTATTTTTTTTTATATAAAAATGTAGCTCATTCACCTACAAATATCATATAAAATTTATAAAAATTCGACAAATGTCATCAAAATTTCCAACTTTTTATTTTTATGTGGCTCCCGAAAGGAAATTTTTCTTTAAATTGTAAAATAACGACATCTAGTGGCCGTTATAGTGATATGTTTTGCTCCAAAAAAATTATGGACTGCTAATGACAGGCAACACGTTATGATATGAATTATTTTCGCTTGATCTTCACTCTGTTGTCCTACAGAAATACCCCTTACATATATATGGGGAATGCAGCTGTAGTGACAGTTCTTGGCCGAATTTAAATCCGTACATTCCGATTACGTAGAATTTACTGTCGTTGATACGGGCGTTGTGTGGTCATAATTGTCTGTAAATCCTCTGAAACATTCATTGCCTGCTCTTGAGGACTTCAGTGAAGTGTTTTATGTTCCCTATCCTTTGTGTTACTTATAAGCGACATTAGCTTCTCATTCGTGAATTTTCTGTTCCATGCTGACGAGTTAAAAATACTTTGAATTATAAATAGCACAACTGATGTAGGTAGGCTTCAAGAAGTAGACAAATTTATTATGGAGACAAACTTTTTATGTGGCACCAAAAATCACGTTTTTTTATTAAATATTATATTTTCCAAAATCCCTTTTGCTTTTCATACTTCTAAAATCGTATCAAATTTTGTAAAGGGTGGTTAAATTTCAAGGGCCGATGTTGAATGTGAACCACACCTAAACGTCAAGTTTTCTGCATTTCATTTGACACTTTTCAATCTCAATTTGAACTATGGAAAGATACACAATCGATCAAAGTTAAAGTTATTCAGACTTATTGCGAAAACGGGTGTTCAAATCAAAATGCATATCGCTCACTTCGTGAAGAAAATCATCTTCAATGATGAGGCACATTCTCACCTCAGTGGATTCGTCAATAAGCAGAATTGCCGCATTTGGGCGAATGATAATCCAAGAGTAATTGCCGAAAAACCTATGCACCCACAAAGAGTGACTGTTTATGGGCCGGCGGCATCAGTGGGCCGTATTTTTTCCAAAATGAGGCCTGTCAGGCAGTTACTGTGAATAGTGTTCGCTGTCGTGAGATGATAACGAACTTTTTATGGCCGGAATTGGATGATATGGATGTGGACGATATGCGGTTTCAACAGGACCGAGCCACTTGTCACACAGCTAACGAAACAATGGCTCTTTTGCGCGAAAAATTTGAGGCCGAATAATCTCACGTCGCGGCTATGTCAATTGGCCGCCAAGATCATGTGATTTGACACCGTTGGACTTCTTTCTCTGCAGTTATTTGAAAGAAAAGGTGTACGTCGATAAGCCAGCAACAATTCAAGAGCTAAATGATGAGATAATCCGACACATTAACGGCAAAGAACCTCAATTATGCCTGAGACGTTGAAAATTTGGACCATCGGATGGAGGTGTGCCGCCGAGGCCGCGGCATCCATATGACCGATATTTTGTTCTATACGTAATTGAGCTATACCAGTATTATCACAATAAAGAGAAATGATAATAATTTCTTAAAAAAAATGTATTTTATTCAAAATCAACACCGCCCCTTGAAACTTAACTCTACCCTTTACTTCAATCAGTTAAAGACCTCAAAGATGACTGTCGTTTTTCATTTAATACACACATTAATATTCACATTACTTTTATCTTATCAAAATCATATGCTGTCTTACGCTGTGCACGATGGATTAGCTAACATTTTACACACCCTTATACCTTCAAATTGTTGTTTACTATTTCGTGCGCTCTTGGCAGTGTATTTGAAATATGTACTAAGTTTATTGGCATTTTCTGATCCTATCTTATATTACACATCTCGTTTACTACTGACTAACTTGAAGCCTTTAGAAAATAGAAGATTGGTTCTGGCTCTCAATTTTGTTTTCATTGCTATTAAGAGTGACATTGGCTGTCCATTTCTGCTACAAAGTATTTATTTTCTTACAACTCCAAGAATTCATCGCAACGCTATTCCTTCTTATCTTAATAAGTTCAACACAAATTATGCTCGTGATGCCCCTATTGAATGTGCTCTCCGCGATTATTCTCACTTGATATATTTTTCAGCTTCAAAGAATGTGTTTTCTGTAAGATTGAATAATAAATAATGGAATAGTTAAAGAAAGAGCTTCAATTGGACGTAAGTTTGTAATTTATATTTTCACATATTTTCATTATTTTTTAGTTTTAGTCCATATTTTCTTGAGATCGATGAAAAAGTAAATGCAAAGTTATTAATCTACACACCAGCGTGCACTTCGAAATGCCCGTAATTTCAGCACATAGATTGTTTAACCTCCGTTGGCAAGGTACCGGAAAATGATCAATAAACAAATTATTTATTATTCATACAAATTTATTCATTTAAATTTGAGGTTAAGATATCGGCAGAAATTTTCCTCAATGTCTTCTATTGACTGAGAAATGATGCCTTCAAGTGGTAATTTGCGTTTTGTAAAACGAAAAAGTCAGCAGGAGCCATACCTGGAGAAAACGGCGGTAGTTCGAAAATTTTTGTCGAGCTCATGGCTAAATATTCCTTCGCAATGATAGACTTGTGAGTTGGTGCATCATTAAAGTGCAACGTCCAGAAACGTTTTTTTCCAAAAATTTATCCTCTTGTGATGAATTCGCTCAATCAAACGCCTCATATTATCCTAATAATATTCCTTATTTACCGCCTGCTGGTTCATTTTAAAATTATGTAAAATAATCTTAACTGGTGCGGCGAATGATTAGAGGCCTTAGGGTTAATTTTAAACCTTAAATGCATAAGAACCTCACCTTTCTTGATACGATGGCTGAGGGTTTCGTACAATCTACGCAGTGGTCCACTTTTGGTAACCAAAATGAATGAATGAAAATGGAATGAACCAAACGTTATGTCCTGTGCGTAGCTTTGTTTTTAATATTTTTGTTGCAAATTCCTCTAAACGCGCTTTTTAGATGAGAGTCAAGTTACTTTTTTGACGGATTTTGTGTTGACATTTAGGTCACCTGAAGTTTAGGAGTTAAGCACCTTTTTCATCATGCGATGAATCCTTTGGAAATTGCCAAGCATGCCTGCAAGCTAGCAAGTGTGCTTGTAACTTGAGCTTTAGTACAAAATATATTCACATTTTTGCACAGAATTATCTACAGTGGCTCCCGGCTGCTAACCCATTTGAGCCAATTAATTTTAAAAACAAAAATTCGCAAAATGCCTTAAGTGACCTGTATGACAGTGACGTCGACATATGCAATATATGCTCGGCATAGGAAGTTGTCTCACACGATGCTAACCACCTATTCGTATGCCCCTTGAATCCTACTCAACTAATACCTCTCTCCCTTTGGACACAACTCATCGAAACAGCGTCTGCGCCTACGGATCGGTTTCCTCGACGTACTGGTAGGGCTTGGCGAGCTGCTACAACACCAACAACAACATCAACTGCAATTGCTTTCTGTTTACTTAATTTTTGCTTACTTTGAAAGTAACCGTTATAAAGAAAGTTTGAGTTTATGCTGCCAAAACGGGGCAATGTTCAATGGACACCTTCCATCACTCAAAATTCACATTCACCACTCTGCAATTCCTGTTGTTTATTTTATCCAATAAGTCGGCACTCATTATGCTCCCTTTTGGCAGTGAAAAATGTAAAACATTGAATTAAGTGGAAAATTGACTTTAAATAAAAAAGTGATTATTTTTCTGTGCCATAAAATTCCTCTGTTTAAATAACCGTTTATTAATTCATAATTAATCGACAACACTAATAGTTACCGTTGTACAGTAATGACATTCACGCTTTACAATACACAAAAAAATTATTTGAGAAGTAAATCAATTTAAAACATTTTTTATGTATTGCACATATAAGCACACATGGTTGAAACAAAATTATAAAAAAAATATATATAAAAAAAATATAGAAAAAATCGAAAAAATATGTAGAGAAAATAAGGCAGTGAGTTACAAAAAATACCCTTAATTTGTTTTATAATTACATTACTATAATTAAATTTAGCAGCAGAAGATCACAAGAGGGTTGCTACATAAAAACCAACGAAAGCAAATGGATATGTGAGCGGAGCCCGTGGTCTAACAGACGTCAATCTATCGAATTTTTAGGAGTTCTTTTGAAGGCCAAAAAATCTAAGTACGACATTTAAGTTTCGTAGGTATAATATATAACACTAGTTTGTTGTTTTTTTATTCCTTTGTAATATATCCACAGTTAGATGACGTGTTCAAGAAGAACTAAAAAACACTACAAAAAAAAAAATATATATCTTATTGCACATAAAATCGCAGTCAAATCTGAGCAAAAGCAGCCCAACGATTTCTGCCATCCGGTAGATGTCTAATTTCGTTGGAGGTGGCGTTGGAAGAGCTCTCATGTAGCAACTCTCTCTCATTCGCATCCAAGTTTGTTGTGAGCTTCCTTGAGGGTACCATTTTGGCAACATTGCCGCCTTCTCAACGGAGAGGATGCCCAATTTAGTTCCATTTTCGCATTATAATTTCGCAATTGATTGGACAGTTTTATCAGTGTATCAGTGCGCGTCAGTATTGGAAACTGTTCTTGGCAAAAAACAAAAAAAAAAATACAAAACTTGAAGCACATAAAATTAGTTATATAAAAATAGAAGAGCTAAAAAGTAGCGCTAATTGTAGCTGGATGGTTTCTTCACTTGCTTGGAAGATGCTTTAACTTTTGATGAAATAACTTTTGCACTAGGACTTACTGACAAGTTTCTACAATTAAATTTTTAATTTAATTTCAACAGTTTTTTCTTACGAAAATATAGTTGATTATCCTGCAAAAATCATTCAAATCCAATTTTTAAGATTTTGTGCAATTAAAATAATAAAAAATTAAAAATGTTCAACAAAATTTCAGAAGTTGACATGACCGATTATGAGTTCGATTTAGCATTATAGACTCAATAATAAACAAATCCACTTGGATTCAATACTCGTAAACTCGAATAGAGTGAGAGAGAGCTACTTACCTTCACATGCCTCCCAAAACTTAGGAGGTGTAGAATCGCTGAGAGGGTGCTGCCACTTGCACTGGCATCTGTCCCTTACAAGCAACAACAAGTACCAGAGAGGTAAAGGGATAGACCGTGGAGCACTAACTACGTATGTATACCAATTGGGACCTTAGGTCGATCCTAGGAGTCTCAAATGGTTCATAGACGGTTCATAAATGGTTCGAAAACAGATACTGGATTCGGTGTGGGAGTCTATGGGTCAAACATGAATTTCCGAACTAATGGGCAAATGGTCTAGCGTTTTTCAGGATGAAATTTAAACAATTTCTTTCTATTTCTCGCATAGAATCATATGAGGGGCAATTAGGGTGTATGTCTTCGAACAATCAAGCTGCATTAAAAGCTTAATTAAGCCTGCATTTGAAACTACCCCACATTCTGTGGAATCGAAACTAGTATACGAATGCCTTAATAACCTTAACCGGTAGTGCGACTCACAAACATTAGTCATTGTCGACTATTTTTGCCCAAAGTATTTGCCGTTTGCACTAACACGTTTGCTATTCACAAACTTATGTTAACTAACACTAAGCAGCTGTCTCCTTCTATCTATTCAAACTGATAGAGAGTGGCATCTTTGTCAAATGAAATGTCAAAATGAGCGAATAGTTATGTGTTTCTACAATTATATTTGCATAAAGTAAGTGAAGTTGGCGGCCGCCGTAGCCGAATGGGTAGGTTCGAATCTCTGTGAAACACCAAAATAAAGAAAAACATTTTTTTAGTAGCGGTCGCCCCTCGGCAGGCAATGGCAAACCTCCGAGTGTATTTCTGCTATGAAAAAGCTCCTCATAAAAATATTTGCCGTTCGGAGTCGGCTTGAAACTGTAGGTTCCTCCATTTGTGAAACAACATCAAGACGCACACCACAAATAGGAGGAGGAGCTCGGCGAAACACCCAGAAAGGGTGTTCGCAAAAATTATATATATATATTCATATTGTATACAATACATGTACATATATCTAAATGCCGCTCCATAGCCGAATAACTCAATCAAAAATTTCTTTTGCCGTTTGCCGCTCCACTTGGGTCTTAGGAAACCTCACCTTTGCGCAAAACATTGGACGGTTGATTGCATCTGTTACACTATGTATGTACATTAGCTTCATGGATATTCTCTATTGCTAACCTAAAAGTCGTTGATAACGTCCAGTTGCAGTGCAGCTACAATCCTCTAATAAAAAGGCAGAGTTTCGATTTAAATTAGCTTGAAGATTACAAGATTTACCTGTTTTTCAGTCGAAATCGGTGTTATTCTGGAATGTCTAAGATGACTGTCAACCTGAGGAATTAAGTCCTCAAGCAAGTCTGGATTGTCCACATCCCAAAGCAAACGGCGACCCACTGTTTGAGGGCTTACTATCCCCTCTTCACGCGATAAGTCATAAGCCAAATACTCTAAGGACATCTTCGCGTGTTTTTAATAAGTTTTTACTAATGTTGTTTTATCGATTATCGTTAGAAAATGCGTTATCGAATAGCAAAATCGTTGAAATTGGGTTAATAGAAAGATAACAAAGCGAATATCGTTAAAATATATTAGTGAATCGCACTACAGCTGAGTATAACAAATAAAATTGTAAGTCGTAAAGAAATTGCTGAAGAACTCGTTAGGGTGGGATCGACAGCAGATTTTCACGGTGCAGAACCATACTGTGGTATCAATGGGGCAGACAACAGTTGGGAGATTACTCAATGAATTACCCATTGGGAAGTCACACAAGAACTCCGTCAAGTCAAAAGTTTTATAAGGCGTTTTACCTGCAACAGGGAATTGTATAAAATACGTAAAGTAGACATCAGGAAAGTAGTAGATTTTCTGACAAGCCATTATTCACCAAATTACCACATATCGAAAATCGATATTGGAAATGAGACAGAGTGTCTGGAGGATGATGAAATTAATTATAAATTATGGCATATCTTGGACAACAGTATTGCCTTGGCAAATACAAGGTAGCACATCTTTCGTCGAGATTAAATGGATCCGAAAAATTTACTGCAAGAATTTGGCTATCAATTAATTCTAGCCTTAGGCAGGAAACATCTAGGTTAAATAGAACCTGATGTAATACATTCATTGATAGTAGCGCCAGTGAGACTTCTGAACATGAAGTAAGACAAAAAATATTTTTTAGGTCGAAGTGTCGGCCATTCGACATACTACAGATACTAAATAAATACGCCGAAGGCTTAGGCTGAAGTTACTCAATGAAGAAGTCGGCCATCGACAAAAGGCCGCAAGGACTTCACGGGAGGGAGAGGGGTCTTTTGCCGATTCTTGAAGGTCTTCACTGTTCGGTGCGGCGTAGTTTTGCTATAATATTTCTTGCCCTATTGCAGACACCGGACCAGATTGCTTTCGAGTTAAGCATAATATCCACTACTACTAACTCCTCCCTTTCGAAATCAAATCGAGGACAGGCAAACAAAACATGTTCTGCATCCTATGCAGATGAGTTTAGTCTGTGTGAGGCCTTTGGTTTGGGCTGTGCGCTCAACTTATACTAGCCCAACCTTTTTTTTTCCTTGTTCACTCCTCTCGGGAGCATAGGGGCTCGACAAGACTCTTTCATGGTACACGTTCTGTGCTATTGCTTTTGCATTTGCTAGTTCGCACAACATCGACCTAGGTTAGGTTAGGTTGAAGCGGTTGTCTTATGGGACACACTCAGGCTCATAGCCCATTGTGATGCCGCGTGGGGGAGCTTTCCCTATTTCTCCTAAAACCATTGTGCGCTTTTGAAAAATTTTAGAAGATCTCCTATTTCTGTGGAACTGAGATCTTCCAATTCGTTAAAAAATTGTTTGCCTAGAATAGCAAATCTCCGTCTAGATAGAGCAGGACAATGGCACAGAAGGTGCAAGATTGTCTCCTCCTCTTCCTCATCGAGACAACTTCTACAGAAGTCGTGTGCTTGTACACCCATCCTTTGGGCGTGCCTACCTATTAGGCAATGTCCCGTTATGACTGAAATCAGTGTGCTAAGATTGTGTTTGTTTTGGCTTAGCAAAGATTCTGTGCGTTTAGCACTAAGAGTCGGCCACAGTTGATGGGCGATTTTGCAGGTGGCTTCATTGCGCCATCTTGCGTTTGCTTTCCTTACGATTCCTTCGAGGATAAGTAGCTTACATGTTTGTAAGGGAATGCCTATGCCGTTGTCTATGCACTCATCGGTCAACTTGGTGCCGAGTCTCGCTAGTTCATCGGCTCTACAGTTACCCTCAATGTCGCGATGGCCAGGAACCCATATTATCCTTAGGCGAAATGACTCAGCCATCTCGTTAAGAGATGTGCGGCATTTCATGGCTACCTTGGAGGTTGTCGACTGTTTTGTGAGGGATTTTATCGCCGCCTGGCTGTCAGTGAAAATGTGGATGTCCTTTCCAGATATCGCATCACACTGTACCAGTGTCGCGGCTTTCGTTATTGCCATCAGTTCGGCCTGAAAGACACTACAGTAGTCGGGGAGCCGAAAACTGAAGGAGATCCCCAGATGCTCGGAGTATACACCTCCGCCCACCTTTCCCTCGAGCTTTGAGCCATCTGTGTATACATGGATAGACTCGTCTTGTCTTACATCGTCCCGTTCCCACTCTTCCCTTGAGGGTAGGAGGGTCGTGAACGATGTAATGGCAAGTGTGGGCGGGAGTGCATAGTCCACCAATCCGGGAATCTCCGAAGTGCCGGCCAGGATTTTGCCGTGACCGTAGCTCTTATTTGACCACTTGCTTAGAGTGTTCAGACTTATTGCCATGCTACGCGCGATATAATTTTCCCTGCAGATCTACTGGCAGGAAGTTTAATGTCGCATATAATGCTTTCGATGGTGTGGTTGACATCGCGCCAGTTATGAGAACAGATGCTAGTATTTGAACCTTGACAAGTTTTTTGATGTTCACCCCCTTCTCAAGGGCATTCCACCATATTACAATGCCATAGTAGAGAATAGGCCTAACCACTGCTGTGTACAGCCAGTGTACCATTCTG
Organism: Anastrepha fraterculus; assembly: GCA_037575425.1. NCBI lineage: Eukaryota > Metazoa > Arthropoda > Insecta > Diptera > Tephritidae > Anastrepha > Anastrepha fraterculus. The sequence goes on along the minus strand of JAYXIM010012064.1, from coordinate 19,609 downwards.
GGTTCCAATCCCCATCTCTTCCCAATTAGCCTTCCGCAGGAGTACAACGCCATCATGGATTTGCGTACTCTATCTGCGACTGTGAGCCCCCAATTTAGCTTTCTATCCAGTATAAGTCCTAGATATTTCGCCTTTTCTGTTACTCTAAGTGGTTTCCCTCCTAGGAGTATGTGTTTTAGAGCAGGTGTTTTATGTTTCCTGCTAAATAGTATCAGATCCGTTTTCTCCGGATTTACTTCAAGTCCTCGACTTTTACACCAGAGTGATAGTCTATTGAGGGATCTTTGTTGAAGATCGCATAAAGTTGGAAGGTGCTTCCCCGAGATTGCTATAACAATATCATCGGCATATGAGATTATTTTCCCTCCCATTTTTTCAAGTTCTTGAAGAAGATTATTGACAGTTAAGTTCCACAGAAGTGGAGATATTACCCCACCTTGGGGTGTACCCCTGATCGGGAATTTCTTGGCGGATGTGTCACCCAACTTTGCGATTATTGTTCGCCCAGTTAGCATTCGTTCTATAAACGAGACTAGTGCCCTGTTTACACCCATTTCCGTTAGCGAAGTTGTAATAGCCTCCGGATAAATGTTATTGAAGGCACCCTCGATGTCCAGAAAGGCAGCGAGGGTGTATTCCTTATAGTGAAGTGATTTCTCAATCGTGTCGACTAGCGCGTGGAGCGCTGTTTCCACTGATTTGCCTTTGCTGTATACGTGTTGGGACGGTGATAGCTTATTGCCAATTTCTCCTTTGATATGCATATCTAGTAAACGCTCTAGGGCTTTTAACAGAAAGGATGATAAGCTAATCGGCCTGAAGTCCTTCGGTTTCGTGTGTGTGGTTTTCCCTCCCTTGGGAATGAATACCACTTTTACTTCCGCCCATTTTTTGGGGATATAATTGAGTTGTATCGCCGCCTTGAAGATTAAGGCGAGTATAGGTGCGATCATATCTCTTGTATGTTGCAGATCAGCGGGGATGATTCCGTCTGGACCTGGCGATTTGTAAGGTCTGAAGCTGCCAATGGCAAAGTTTATGTTATCCTCCGTTATGAAATCTGTTGGGGGATTCCTGTTGTGAACTGTGGTTTGAGTTCTACTGTCTTTGTTGCAGAGACAACCCGGAAAGTGTGTCTGCATTAGTATTTCTAGTGTTTCTGCACTGCTAGTTGTCCAGTTGCCGTTCTCTTTTATGAGGTAGCTAGGGTTGCTTGGGCTCGTTGATAGGACTTTCCGGAGCCTGCTAGTCTCCGAAACACTTTCTATCTTTCGACAGAAATCTCTCCAAGACGCTGTTTTTGCTGCCCTTATGGCATACTTAAATCTATGTTGACATTCTTTGTATCTATCCCACGAGTTAGTTCTCTTCGCTTCGTTATACATAGTTCTACACTCCCTTCTAAGGTCTGCTATGTCAGTGGACCACCAAGGGGGTTTCGGTTTGCCTCTTCTTGTTCTCTGAGGACATGCTGCTTTCGCAGCTTGTTGAAATGCTGAGGTTATCTCGTCAACCGCTGTGTCGAGCTGTAGCTCGGAGTCAATTTGGTATGTCGCGCCAGGGAGTTTGCTGGCCAGTGTGTTTTCAAACACGCCCCAGTTTGTGCGTCTGCGGTTTATGACCGGCTTGCACTTCTTAGTTGGTAATGAAATATTGTACATTAGGTACCTATGATCTGAGAAGGAGTTGTCTTTAGACACTCTCCATTCTTGTAAGATTTGCGCCCCTTGTTCATTGACACAAGTGATGTCTAGAACTTCCCTTCTTGTAGTAGTTACAAAGGTAGGGGTATTGCCTATATTGCTAATATAGAGATTGTTGCACATAATGAATTAAAAAATGTACTCACCGCGTGCATTTGTGTCTGAACTACCCCAGACATGATGATGTGCGTTTGCATCTGCTCCCAGTATGAATGGGGTACCGCATCTTGATGCTTGCTCAGTTGCACTTCTTATGAGCGGTGATGGAGATGGTTGCTCCGCATCATGTGCCATGTATGAGGAGGCAAGCCATATCGTCCTTCCGCAGGACTCCACCGATATGATGACGTTATCCGCATCGCTAAATTGTATTAGTAAATAAACATTAATACATTTCTTTGCTAGTATACACGACCTGGGTTTACCTTTGTCAGTGACATAGATCAATTTGTATTCTTTATTGCTCAAACCGCAAACCTGATCTTTTACGACCCTTGGTTCTTGGATGAGCACTATATCCTCTTCTCTTTCTGCGAGACGGAGGATGAGTGGGGCCGAGGCCGCCTTACTGTGGTGAAGATTGATTTGTACAACCCTCACCATCGCTTGTATGCGTTATTGAAGGGCAGCCAACCACGGTTTGGTCGGCGTTCTCTTCATCGGATGTAGGGGGAAAGACTCCTCATCCTCCATAGCGGAGAGGTCAGAGTACTCCCCCATATCCTCTAAGGTGACCCTTTCAAAGAGTTCACCAACCATGCCGGAGTTAGATGCCACCTCATCGTTGTCTGTGACTTCGTTCGCCTCTGCAGATGTGGTCGTATTTCCTGTGGAGGTGTTCTTATTAGCTACATCCTGTCTGTAGACATGGAGAGTTAGTGATTGGAAGCCATAGTTTATCTTCCAGTTTCTTTTGGCGAGTGGGTCTAGTGATTCCTCGTTTAGGATTATCACTGCTAGTCTTCTTTTGCCGTCCACTTCGCCAATCTTTGCTACCTTCCAGTCGCTGGTAGGTAGCTCAGGGTTGCCTAGTTTAATGTGTTCCAGTACTTCCTCTGTGTCAGTATGGAAGTCTGGTATCCAGGCTCTCGATCTTGGCCGGTTGGGAATGTCTTCTCGAGGGACGACATCAAGACGAGCCCCCGGCCAAGGTACCCCTATGCGATTAATCGCCAGGGTGTAGAGGTCTACGGATCGCTGATCAGCGCACCTTATTACTTTGACGCGGGATTGAAACCATCCCGCATCCGAGCAGCTGGGTGGAGGTCCTGGATTCTCTTTCAGGATGCCCCTGTACACCTTCCAAAACTCCTGTTTATCAGGTCCCAGTTTTCTTTAGAGATCGCACAATCATGGGAACTGCGATCAATCACCGCCCGTATGTAGCTTTCTTTCGCTATATCCGCGAAGGACTTCTTTGCCGTAACATTTATCGTCTGAGTGGCGAGCATCTTGGTTCTTTTGGCTACAGCCGATGCCCCTTCACTCGATCGTTTGCGTTTGCCTTGCGCAGAGTCTATTTTGGCCTTCTCCCGGTGTTCGGTGATGAAAGCTTCAGCCCACGCCTTGGAGTCTGACTGTTCCTCAGTCAGGTCCTCTAGTCTGATGTCATTCAGTCTCTCCAGGATTCTGAAGGCGGATCGCCTGGTACGATAGTACCTTTCTGAGGCACTTATTTGCTTCCGGGGGTGGGTACTACCCGGGGCAGTGGTAGTGTCAGAAGGGCCGGCACCAGGAGCCATTGGTTGAGCCATGTGGTCCGGTGCTGCCGACGTTGCTGTGGGTGTTACTCCTCCCGGAGCTCCCGTTTCACCTGGAGTGACAGGGACAGCAAGATCCGCTTGTCTTTTGACAGGGCAGATTTTGCTTCCCGAGAGTTGTGTTGCGAGGGGGGGTCTACTGCTGGCACCAGACGTGGATGGAGTGTTGTCCCCAACTTGTCTTATGACAGGGTTGGGGTTGTTGGTATGGAGGCCAGCAGGAGTCCTCGCTGCCGTGGAGGCAGTCCCTGAAGGGACGGAGCGGGAACTAGACCCTGGCTTAGCCAAAGGTTTCGCTCCGCTTGTGTAACTGGTCTTCTTTGTGGGAAGACCTGACCTTCCCGAGGGGTTAGGTTTTTGTTTGGTTGGGCCTTGGTTTTGCGAGGCTAGGTGTTTTTTATTCATTTTTCATATTCATAATCGTCCGCGCTGCTCGACGTGGCAAGCGTGGCGGACTAAGTTTTTTAGGGGGGGAAGGGGAAACGTCGACCATGGCAGTCCCCTCTACCATGGCAAGGTCATTCTACCTCCTGAGGTGACCCAGTTTCAGGAGGGCGCCGTTAGAATACAGCCGGATACCCCTGGCTGCAAACCATCCATTGGGCACGGTGACGCGTAACACCCTGGATTAGGGGGGACAGGGGAAGGAAATGATAGGATACCAGGCTAAGGAGTGACAGTGGGATCGTCGGTACGGTCATCTCCGCATGGTGATTGAAGGGCCACCACCACCGTTTTAACGGATGGGTGGTTAGCCAATACCCATAGGGAGCTTCCCTCTTAGTTCGTGGTGGTTTACCCTCCATGAATATGGGAGTTAAACCAACACTTAAGCCTCATCCCCGCGGCAAGGAGACCAACATGATGAGGAACATCGACCTAAACCAAATGTTTTTTGGTCGACCGCGACCTCTGCTCCCTTGCAGATTCCAGTCCAGTGCCATTCTCGTGATGCTATCTGGTGATTTTCTCGATGTGTGACCTATCCGTCGCCACTTTCTGTGCTTGATTTGCCTAAGGATGGGTTCCTTGTTCATTAATCTCCACAGTGCGTCGTTAGTGATGGTGTTTGGCCAGAATATTCTGCCGCCCAACCATCTACGTAAAAAGAATTGTATTCGCTAACTGATTTTAAATTTATAAGTAATGCCCAAATCATAAAAAAACGTATATTTTTTAGGCAGCCTGTTGAAATATGAGCGTAGCCTAAATAAAGTACTGAAAAATCCATATTTCAATCTTCCACCTAAGGGTAATCTGGTGACGCTGTAATTTAAACTCTAAATATTTTTCTTTTGTCCCAACCACTTAAATAAAGTTTTTGATATTTTCTTCAAAATGTTGTACAACAATTCCGTATTTTATAGTGAGATGTTAAGCTTAAATTTCATAACTAGCACATACATGATATATCGGATTAATGTATGTAACATTAATGTGTGAGTGTGTGTGCGTGTGTAATTGCTAATCCAACCTTGCGGAGGCGAATGAGCTGATACGCTTGCGGATTTGACACTATCGGCTTAAGAGTGTCATCAGTTTTGTAGAGCACAGTATGGCTGGTGGCCAAACACGTATTTGCCCTTTGTGTTAATATGATATATGTGCATGTATATGTACTAGGTACCAATGCAGATGCCAGGCATGTGCGCTTGTGCCTCTGCGTGTGCCTATCACAACAGGCCCCAAGCCACCAGGCGGCTTGGAAAATTTATATAAAGTATGTATCGCTTGCCGCTCGCAGGGTCGGTGCGTGCCTAAGTGTCGGCGGCGAAGACTTTCCTAATCAACGAAAACGGCCATACCCTTCTACTGTTACACACACATGCGCATGAATGTGTACGCCTATGTGTGCTCAAAGCACAAGTGTTAAGAGCTAAAGGCATTGCTAGACACAAATTTATTTGAAGACATCTATATTACATAAAACATATTTGTGCGCCTAAAAATATGTTTGGCTATGCTTCTTGCCATTTATTTTAGGACGCCCCCCTTCAATGGTTAAAAAAAGGTTGGTGCTTGTAGAATTTATTACATTTGATTATTCAATTTTACACAGCTCAGCTTGGCAGCAGCTGATTTATAGTGTGAAAAGAAAAAGCTGCTGCGAAAGGAATGGAAATTGCGTTAGCCTACTTTAAGGCTGCCAGTCACACTTTAAGACTCAAAGTCGCTGACTATGTTTAAGTTGTAAATCGAACTTGTTTGTTTGCTAAAGATTAAATTCTAAAGTGGCACTTGTACGTTTATTTACGTGCACGTATCTATGTGTGCCTATGCATATAAGTAAGTTTTATATACATCAGTGGCTGTGTGCCTGAAACCCTTAAAGTCTACTTGTACTTATGTATTCATTTTAAACTCGATCGATTTAGTTCATTGCTAGCATACTCCAACGCTCAGTACTGCTTAAGTAAGCCGCTTACTTACAAGTCAAACTCATACCGCGTAGCATACTTTCAGGATTAAGCGCGTAGGCAAGGTAAACAATACTCGGGGTCGGTTGTCACGCATACATACTTTGGCAAGCTGTGAACATGACGATTTGGAGGGTAAAGTGCGGATGTGTGAACTGGTGTTTACACATATTTGGTTGTAACTACATACATGCGCCTAAGTATATGCTATAGATGTTTGCGTTGCACTCATGCATAATTAGCCTTGAATTTTTGCTGTCTTTCGTGAGCATGTGTGAGATGAAGCGCAAATATATGTAGCTACGTGTGCGTTGAGTGGATAAGCAACAGCGTCGGCAAAGAGCAACACACACACACAAGCCTTGAAGTCGGTCATACGCCTAATTAGCTGCTTTGACTTTTGCCCGCAAACAGCAACTCACACTCACACATGCTATAAAATTTGAAACTCTTCCCTCATACCACTAGGTCAGATGCAATTAGATTAAATGATTACTGTATGCTTCTGCGTATAGCATAATTTTAGGTGCGCTTAAGACAAAATTTGTTTTTATTTGGTTGGCAGCAACAACCGAAATTTTTGTTTATTGTTTTAATTTGTCGTTATGAATAACAAGCCGAGTGGCTGCGACGGCGATGAACAGATAAAAATTATAACGAAAATCACTGGGAGAGAGGAAATAACAAGAAATTTTGGGAAAACTTGTACTGTAACACCGAATGTAACGGAAAATTATGGAAATATTTGTTGCAGACAGCTGTTACGAAATTTACGAAAGCGAAGGAATATGCAATAAATTAAATAATTAAATACTGTACTAGAAGGAAAAAAATTAATTAAAATAGGATAAAAAATATTAATTAAAAGAAATTAAAAAGGCATTGATATAAAAAGAAATATGGTAAGATAAAATAAAAAAAAAAAAAACTAATAAAAAAAACTAATAAAAAAATAAAATAGAATAAATAATAATAAAATAAAATAAAATAAAATAAAATAAAATAAAATAAAATAAAATAAAATAAAATAAAATAAAATAAAATAAAATAAAATAAAATAAAATGAAATAAAATAAAGTAAAATAAAGTAAAATAAAATAAAATAAAATAAAATAAAATAAAATAAAATAAAACAAAACAGATGCACAACTTCAATCCAAGCAAAATACCGTACTTCAGATACACCCCAGAACCTGTTCAAGAAGACTCCAACTACCTTCTATATTACGACCGAACAATTTTAACAAATGCCACAAGAGACCACAATAGGCCAGATATTTTCCTTATTGATAAATCTCAAGCGACTGGTTATATAGTTGATATTGCTGTTCCTCTAAACAGAAACATGCAAAAAACATATGCAGAAAAAATATCCAAATATTCTGACTTAGGCATTGATGTCAAACGCCAGTGGAAGCTAAGGAAGGTGCACATACTACCAATAATCATCTCAGCCCACGGACTAGTGCATAAAAACTTAGCAGACAACGTGAAAACTCTCCAACTCCCAGAATATTTAATTTTCGACATGCAGAAAGCAGCTTTACTCAATTCTTGCCATATAGTCCGAAACTTTTTACAGTAAACGTTTTTCTTGTTAGTAAATTTGTTAACTATTTTGTATAATATTTATAGCCATTAATTTAATTGTAATCTTTGTACCTGTTATTGTATAAATTATTGGCTTGCAGCAAAGCTGTCGCCAATTAATGTAAAACACTCCTTTTTAGGGATGCAATAAAAAAAAAAAAAAAAAAAAAAAAAATTAAATAAATTAAAGTAAAATAAAATAAAATAAAACACATTTTAGACCAAAGACAGTTAAATAAAATACAACAAAATAACATAAAATAATACAACGTAAAACAAAATAAATTAAGGTAAAAGAAATAATAAATAAAATTAAATAAAATTACAAAAAAATAACTGAAATCAAATGAGATAAATTGAACAATAGAAAAAAATAAAATAAAATAAAATAAAGAGAAATAAAAAAAGTAAAAATAAATGGGCTAAAGGCATATGAAATTGAAAAATGTAATCACAAAATTAAAACATAAGAAATAAAAAATTATCGAAATAAAGTAAAATAACATAAAGCAAAACGAAATAAAGTAAAATATGGGGGAAAAATTAAAACAACTTAAAAAATTAAAGTAAAGGGAGCATCATAAACAACAAGGTGGAAAAAATAAGTTACATAAATTGAATAATAAAAAAAAAATAAAGAAAATGAAGACATAAGTAAAAACTAATATAAGAGAAAGTAAAATAGCTTAAGTAAGACTAAAAGAATTAAAGACATAAGAAATTAAAAGAGAGCACAAACAAATTTTTTAAGTAATGAAATAGGAGGAATATAATAAAAAATTAAAATACGATAACATAAATTTAAGTAAAACAAAAACATGAAAGGGTAAATTTAAAAGAAATAAAGAAATTAAAATAAGATAAAAAAAATACAAAAAAAAAGAAATAAATATATAATAAATATGTAATGAATAAAATGTAACAAAATAAAGTAAAATAAAAAAGTAGAATACAATAAAATAAAATTAAGTAAAACAAAACACAATTAAAACAAAGTACAATAGTATAAAGTGAATTAAAAAGAAATTAGAGCTAGAATATATAATGAAATAAAAAATGAACAAAAGATAAGATAATTATATAAAAAAATTTATAGTGAAATAAAGCAAAAAATAAATCAGATACAATTGAATAAAATAAAATAAGGCAATAGCGATAGTAAAACAAGATATAAAGAAAAAACGATACGCAGAAAATATAAAATAAAATTATATATAAGAAAATAAATAAAAATATAATGTAAAGAAGTAACATTACAAAAGAATAATTAAAATAAAAAATAAAAAATTTATTAAATTTTAATTTTTAAGGAAGTGAATTTCCGAAGGGAAGAACCGAAGCTCATTAGCTCTTACCTGCCACTATAAAACGTAATTAGGGTGAGCAACATACGACTGAAAAAAAAAATTACTGAGGTGATTGATGCATTTGTAGAAATATTCATTCCTACACTGACTTTTTTATTTAATTAAAGAAAAAATTTAATTAAAAATTAAAACTAAAGAAAAATTAATTTAAAAAAATTTAAATTTAAATTAAAAAAATTAATTGATTAATCGGAGGTGGCGAGTGGAAACTACTAGCGTTATGGCCAGACAAATCTGGCCATCCTACATTCTGAAACAGACAAACACCCTTATAAGTCTTTCGAAACACGAACTAAGGCATATAATATCTCTTATCACTGGCCACTGCCTTTTGGGCACTCACGCACGTCGGCTCGGGGTTCCTCAAAACGACCTGTGCAGATACTGCGAGGACAAAGATGAGGAAGTATCGAGCAGGCATTTGCTGTGCAGTTGTCCCGGTCTAGCCAGAAGTCGACTCGCTCTTCTAGGCTCTCCCACAATTGACAATCTTTCAGTACTTTAGAACCTGAAAATCGAATCTCTCACCAAATTCTAGAAAAGAATTAATAACTTTGACCAAAATCTACAATAAAAATCTCGGTTAGGTGGGGAAATCATATAACATAATGAGCTCTAGGGCAACACAATGGACCCAAATATGTGGCACTCCGATGCGGGGTCATCCTTAAACCAACCAACCAACCAATTGATTGATTAAAATAAAATAAAAATAATTCAATTTTATTTATTAATTAATTTTTAATGAATTTTTTTTTAAGTAAATAAAAAGGTCAGTGTAGGAATGAATATTTCTACAAATGCAGCAATCATCTCAAGAATTTCATTTTTAGTCTTATGTTGTTCGTCCTACTTACGTTTTATAGTAGCAGGTAAGAGCTAATGGTTCGGTTCTTCGCTTCGAAAATTCACTTCCGGAAGTCTTTATGTATGGGGGTGAGCTCTTTGCATCACATGAGTCCATATTCCAAGTTTCAAGCTACTCACAAAACTATAGGTGCCTTCAGTGGGTAGGCAATATTGATTTATTTATTTTATTTAAGTCAAACATACAACCATAGATAATTTTTACTATGATTGACCATAAGCATATCTTGCATGTTCAAATACTAGATGACAAAAATAAATTAACAATAAAATTAAATTTAAAATTACATTAGTAATAAAAAAGCAGCAATAGTAAAGTATATAAAGAGGGGACAAGTGTGGCCTAAACACCTATTAAGAAAGTATGCGACAACATTTTGTTATGATGATATACACCTCCGTCTAAAGTACTGGTTTACCCTATGATCTAACTAGGGCTTGCTTCCTATTTTCATGCGAAATTTGACTAGCTGGACGCAGAAGAAAAGAAAATGTAATATTTCAGAAAATGTAGAGTCGATGAGTTGGCTAGATAAGACACTTTTAAAGCTATTTCTCTGGACAAGTAGATTTCTGGAATGCGCCTCAGCATTTGGCACTAACTCCTTCAAAGTTGGATTTTCCTTTGGTGCAAAAGAAACTGAAAGCGCAAAGTCGTTTTGCATGTAAGCTGTTTGAATGTGGTCGTGAAAGCTTCTAAAATTATTTAGCAATGATTAAAAAAAAAATCCTACAAAAAGCTTGAGTAGTGGTGTGTAAACAATCCATAAATACACCATCTTCTCTAGAAGATACACTTATTTAAATTTAAGTGGAGAACCACCAGTTAATTTAAACCAATTAGAGTAAATTCTGAATATCTGAACAAAATTCATGCCGACTTTGTGGAAATACTGAAATACACTCTTCCTCCATTTTCAATAGATGCAACGTGTTTTTTTAATATTTTAGGACAGACAGTTCGTGCTGTGGATGTACAACGAGTGGTTTTGCCATTTTTAACTGGTTTGGTGGGAGGCTCTTCGGAAGGGCTATAATATCACTAAACTGGGGAGGATGCAAAGAACTGCATGCATTGTCATCACGGGAGCATGTAAATCTTGCTCCAGTTCTGCCTTGAATGCCGTTTTGAACTTACTTTACGTTATTTGCATTGCCGCTCAAAGTGCGATCAGGTTAAAGGAGGTTGGCTTGTGGAGTCAATCTCTCAAAAGATATGTTGACATTTTCATACAGTTAATACCGCATTTATCTGAACTTCGAACAGATCTCTCTATCCGCAAACTAGAGTTTGAGGGTCGTGCTGCGCCAATCTCTTCAAATAGGCAGGATTGTATCGAGGGGAAAATCTACACCGAAGCTTGCACCACTGTCTTCACTGACGGTTTCAAGATGGAATCAGAAGTCAGAGCAGAGTTTTTCTCTAAACTGTCGAACACTGCTAGTGTTCTTCAAGCAGACGTTTTTGCGATCCTGCAGGCATGGAAAATGCTTAGGGAACATGGGAGCGAGGGAGATATTAACATTTTCTCCGATAGACAAGCCGTGATCAAGGCTCTGACGACGCCTTGGTGCAGAATGAAACTAGTAAACTCCTGTAAGGAGGAGATCAAATCTCTTGGATGTGCAGGTAGCATTTCTCGAATCTGGTTTCCAGGAACATCGAGGGAAATGATATCGGTGATGAGTTTGCCAGGAGGGGGACTGAATCGGCCTCAGAGATCTCCTACCCGGTCATCGGCATCCCCCTGACAGTTGTTAAAGGAGAACTGCTCTAATTATTTCTCAGGAAAGCGCAGAAAAGATAGAGCTCTATTTCTTCATGTGCTATTTCGAAAACCCTTTGGCCCCAGTACAATATACGAAGGACTCAGAAAGTCTTTTGGACTCCTCGCGATTCACTTTCCAAACTCATGGCTGTCTTTGCCGGTCACTGGACGATCGGCACACATGAAGAAAAGCTAGGGTTACTATTTCATCCCCACTTCAGAAGCTGAGGGGACCTTTCAGCGAAGGAGACTGTGTCCGGGTGCTCCTTTCCTCGACATCCTGGGGCAGTGCGCCAACCTAAATCCCATCAATCTTCTCTATTATATCAACAGATCTGGCTGGCCGTAGATACCTGCCTGGTAGAGGTCTCAAACTGGTATCAAAATGGCGCTTCAGTGATACTTGAGGAGTGCCAGACTGACACTTCAACCATTTCACCTACCTACCCAATTGTCTAATATAGGAGGAAAAAGAAAATGTACCCTTTAGAAATTAGTTCAGGCTTACCGAAAAGTCACAAAATGTCAGCCAACTGATTCATTTAAAAATGTTGCGTATTACGTTATAGTATTTGTATTTAAAGTATTGCATTATAAACGTACTAATTTAATAGTTTATATGTTTATAGTTTCATTTTAAGCTTTAAACTAAACAAAAGTATATAAATTTGTTTAATATTACTTTTTAATGCTCTGCTGTTTTCGCCCTTTTGAGCTTCTTGCTTGCTAAACACTATTTAAAGTTTTTTTATATTTTTCCTTTTTTCTTTTATTTTTCTGATCGGTGCACAAGAGGGAGTCCCGTTGCCCTTTTGGTCAGGGAGAAAAGATTTTAAAGCTGAGCTCTTTAACATACCGGTTCTTAGCGAATTTGACAGAATCAGCTGATGGGCTGAAATCACTTGGGATGTTTTTACAAGAAAGCTGAGATTATGTTGGTGCTGTACAAAAAAAAAAAACAAACAATGACACTTCATTGCCGTCTGAACAATGACTGATTGGACGAGTGTGTGAATACAAATGTGTGAAGTGATTGTGCAGAATTCGGCTGCCGAATCCCCAATTGACGTGGCGCCTAATGTTCCCCTTACTATTTTCTTTTACACCTTAGTTAAAAAGCAAACCTTTAAATCTATAATCCTTGCTTTTGGCTGCCAGAAAAGGTTGTATTTAAAGTGGTGGGTAGTGAATACTTAATCGACGTTTACATTAATTAAGCTTCGACTCATGTCCTCAACAAAAAATATTTTAATTTTTTAGAATAATCTAAAATATAAATAATAATTACATAACTTGCAAAATGTCTTCAAGTTAGTAAATTTGCGGTATTTGGAGAAACTTCTTATAATTTTTAATTTTAAATTAAAGCATTACATTTTTTAACTTTTGACCGCACTCGCCCCACTGTGCGATGTAGGAGACTAACTAATTGCACCGCAGCAGCAAGACGCGCAGTTATCAATTTCGCATATACACGCCTGGAAGCTTAAAAGTTCAGTAAATTATCTTTAGCTTTACCTAAAGGAAAAGTACAACCGCTAATTTGAGCTCATCACTTCTCTACCTACCATCTACCCTTCTTACGCTGTGCCCACGGTTTTCTCGAGAAATTTTTAATTCATTACCCATATTTCCTTAGATTTTTTCCACCACTGCGAGTTTTGGTGTGCCTTTTCCTGAGAGAGCCACAAAATAGACTTTACCAACAATAAGACAAAAGAAAAGAAAAAAATTGTAGCAACAAAGCTCAAAGCAAATTTAGAATACGGTTAAACATAACTGTTTGATGACAAACGATGTCACTTGAAAAGCAAAAATCCGTAATTATTTTAAAAATAAAGTAAGGAATTATACTAATTCAAAGATACCAGCTAGAAAAAGTCGTTTGAGAAATATAATAATAAGAAAAAAATCGAAAACGTAACAAATAGCGAATAACAAAGGCGCGTTAACGTCAAAATGAAAATTAAATAAATGAAAAATAAAAACAAAAAATACAACCAAGGCAATGCACTTGAAACATACAAATGCGAAGCGCTCAAAACTTTCACTTAGCAACATTTTAATTGGCCACCAATCAGCAACAAAAATAATTAGCCTTGAAAAAAAGGCGGAATTATAATAATACTAGTAATAACAAGAACAACAAAAACAACCAAAAGAGACGTTCTTGCTGTTGCCCGTCAGCAAAAGTTGCTCGCCACTCATTCCCCCAACGCTTGTTTCTCTAATTTTTTGGCAAAGATTTCAATTAGTGAAAATGTAAAGCGTTTTTGTGCGGGTGTGTGTGTGTGTTTGCAAGTTGGTCTCATTAGCATGCAGCGCAGCGCGGTCATCACGCCATAAAATATGCAAAACATTTTCGCACATATAAACAAACACACACACACACATTCAAATACTAACACAAGTGCGCTTACTTATGCTTACGCGGGGTACTTAAGTACTTATGCCCAACTGAGTTCTACATTGAGTTACAGTGTTACAGTGTTTGTGAATGAGAGCTTTAAAATTTAATTAGTGTTTTCAAAAAAAATTTTGTTTGAATTTGTTTTTCCGTTTTAATTTGATTGAGTTTGTGTGAAACTTTGAATTCTCATTTTGATTTGTGTGAATTTTTCCCCTCTAATTTTTATTTCGCACTGAATTTGAGTTGGTTAAAGGAAGTTTTTAAATTTGAGCGCTGAGTGCATAAGTTTTAAAGCTTTTTCCCTTCATTTCAAACTATAATTTTTGAAATTGAACTTTTAATCTTTGAATTGTAAAATCGGTTTGCGTTACGCAACGCTGAATTTTCGTCTTTTTTCGAATTAGAGTAACGAGTTAAAGCTTCGGTCTGTGAAAGCTTTGATGGCTAAAGTAGTTTATGGTGACACATTTTGAGCTTTCCGCTTTCTTCAAATACATTTTTATAAGTTACTACTCTCAGTTTTTACTTTCAAATTTTCAATTCTTATGCGCAGATTTCAGATTCCTTTATGCTTTGATCATAGGACTGTGGGGTCTTAGCCTTAAATTTCTTTCTTTTCATGTTTTAAATTAAGTTAATCTTTGAACTGTAAAATCGTTTTACCTGACGCAATGCAGAGCTTTTGCCTTTCTTCGAATAAAATTAACGAGTTAAAGCTTTAAACTGTGAAACCTTTAATCGATAAAGTAGTTTATGCTGACATATTTTGAGCTTTCCGCGTTGTTCAAATTAACTTTCGATAGCATCTGAATTTTGAAATCTGTTTATTTTACACAACGATGAGCTTTTGCTGTTCTTCGCATTAAGTTTACGAGTTAAAGCTTTGAACTGTGAAAGCTTTAATCGATAAAGTAGTTTAGGGGGCACATTTTAAGCTTTGGCGCTTTCTGTAATTTTTAGTTACAACTTAAATTATTCGAACTTTAATTAAAATTTGGGGCTTTCAGCAATTTTCACGCTCTGCTTTTGTGTTATGCTAAGCATAACGCGGTATGGCCTAAAATCCCAAACAGGAGTTTCAGCGCTTTTTATTTTTACTGAAAGTTTTACTTTTTATATTTTAAGCTCTATTTGGGTCTGTTAGTGTATGTGTATCTATTTTTGGCCTTTCAGTTGAGCTGTGAACATATGAGAATTTAAGCATTTCCAATTTGAATTTGAGATGGAATTTAAGTTTGCAACTTGGGAAATCTTCAAAAGGATTTCTTCAAGCATTCAACTTTTCCCAAATTTTCAGCCTTAGACTATGTGAACAATAGCTTTTAACTTCAAACTTTCGAAGTTTGCAAACATTTTGACTCTCTCTATGACAGAGTCTCAAAGTTTTGAGCTTAAAGCTTCAAACTCTTGTTTGCGTTAATTTTAATCTTTGTGCTCTTGCTTAGTTTTGACTTTTAAGTTTTGAAATTGTTTTCGGAAATATTTTCAAAAATGGAGCACTTATTGGCAGAAATTCTGTTTTTTGTTTGCTTTAAAACTGCAGTATAAATTCTATGCTTTAAAGACTTGTATGATAATTGATATATTGTTTGAAGCTGTCAGCTGATTGAATTGAATTTTAAAAATTTCTTAAATTTAGTGATTTTTCCTTGATTAGGTTTACGCTTTTAAAAGAAATATTCTCTGCACTTACCTTTTAATTTCTCAATTATGAAATGGAAAACTTAAAGCGTACATTGCGTTCATACCACAAGACGGCTGCGCAACGCAACGCTACAAGCTCTGCCGTGACACAGCGAGTCCACCAGTCACCAAGCCACAAGGCTTATTAATTTTATTCAAATGTGTTTAGCCGCACCACACTGATGTACTCTAATAAACCTTATGAGCTATAAAGCTTCAACAAATAAGCTCACAAGGGGCTCACCCAAAAGCGCCAATACCATTAACTTAATACTCGGTTCTCTCACTTCTCGCTAGCGCTAAACACTTTTGAATGTGAATATTTTGACTTAGAGGACTGTTTAACTGAATTGAGGTTTGAGCTTTAAGCTTTAGTATGTGATAGTTTAAACATTTATTTCAAACTTTCAAAATATCCAAATTTCCATTTTTTTACGATAATTGTAGTTTCTCCCTTACATAAATTAAGACTTAGGTGAAAACAGTTTTCTTGCTTTTAACTGCTTCACATTAAGCTCAAAAGTAAGATGTTTTAACTTCGTGCTTTAAGAATTGGAGATATAACTGTTAAATCTTAAAGTTATCAGCTTATGCTCTGAACTTTGAAAGTAGGGAATAGTTTGAGTAGTGCATCGAACCTGACTTTTATTTTTTCAAATAATGAGTTTTTAGTTTTGGGAGCTAACTAATGTGGCACATAAAGCTTTGTACCAGTTGTTGGGCTTTGACTCTCCCGACCTTTTAATTTGAGCTTTCAGTTTTAAATTTGGTCGAGTCTGGTATTACTGTGAAAGATAAGAGTGAAAATTAGATTATTTAAAAATTATATTTTTTGATTTTTTCCAACACTAAAATGCAATACTAAACCAAGTAATTATGTTTGAGCTTTTATGTGAAGGACATTTTAAAGCCTTTGGGCTTGCATAGTATTAAAACTTGTTTTGTAAGTTTTGATATTTGGACAAGAAATTTCATTAGAAGGATTATTTGCATGGCTTTTATCTGCATAGCATTGTTTTGAAACTGGCATAAGCCACTTTGTCTTTGATGAAAGCTTTGTAAACTGATATTTAACCTGCATAAGGCATTTCATCTTTCATGAAAGCTTTTCAAACTGATTTTTAAAATATTTTAATGAATTTAGCTTTGACCTTTCAATCTATTGGTTAAATCTAAAGTAAAGCTTTATAGGGCATTTAAGATTAAAGCAAAAAAAATACTTAAACAATGAAGCTCTAAAACTTTGGGCTAAGCCTTAAGCTTTCTTCAAAACTATAAGCTATAAAAAGCTACAGGAGATCAACTACATTGGAGCTTTATTCCTTGGTACTTATACATAGAGGTGCATATAAAAGGAATTTTTTAACCATATGTTATTTTGATAGAAACCGCTCTGCCTGTTGGAAATCCTGAACAACGTTGGAAAATTTGGGCTTTAGACAAGCGCGAAATGCACCACGATTTTTCGCAAAAAATCATCTTTTCCCACAAAATTTCTGCATCTGGGCATCGATAACCTCGCAGGGTCATCGAGAAGCTAATGCAGATTCAGAGAGTGGTCGTTTGGTATAATAAATGATTCTTTGTGGTGGGAAATTGTAGTCGTGGACGTAGATGATCTTCGGTTTCAGCAGAATGACGTGCCATGTCACATATCCTATGCCACAATCGATCTTTTGCGCGTCAAGTTCGGGAATCATGTTATCTCCGTCTCCGTCTTGAAGACTGCATTGAGATGTCAACTGACTATTTCGGAGCTGTGTATTGACGCTGTTGCATTGTATTTGTGGTGGCCTTGAAGAACTGATGTTATGCGAACAATCAATTAATGCTTCATGGGCTCTAGCCAGACACCCTCACCAAGGACTCTAAGAACTCGGTTAACAAAATGCGCTACTGCAAAACTAGCCGCGGCCGCCACATTCATGAAATCGTGTTCCATAAATAATGGGAGCATTTCCTCTTGCGAATAAACCGATAAAATGCTGAAAAAAAAATTAATTTTATTCTTTTCTTTGAGTTTTTAAAATTAAACCACTCTATATAAAGGGTGTTCTTTATTTACGTTGATCAGAAATATTAAAAACGAGTATGACGTTGATTCAAATAACTTTTTTGCTTGTACGAGAATTTTAGAAAATATTGAGTTTCAAGTGGGTTTTGTGGGGCTATGATAGGCTTCTTCTTTTTCTTAATTCGAGCGATAATCACCTACGCCATTTTGGCCGAGTTTAACAAAGCGCCCAAGTCGTTTCTTTCTCGTGTTAACCGGCGCCAGTTGGACATACCAGGTTTCACAAGTCCTTCTCGACCTAATCTTTCCAACGTAGAGGAGGTCTTTCTCTTCCTCCGCTAACACCAGCTGGTACCCCGTCGAATACTTCCAGAGACGGAGCGAGTGTTAGCCCTCTTGCTAGATTCGCTAGGCTGGGAGGGTATAAGTAAAAGATATTTAAAAATCTCCCTCTCATTCTTAATAAAGCTCTCAGTGGGCTTTACACACGGGGTAGCTATCTCTATAGTTTTCGGATATGCTCCAACAGCTCCACTTCTTTTAGTGACCTATCTCCAGAAATATTTTCATACTGAATTTACCAAAGCGATGCTAGAAGAAGAGTGAACATATCTGACCATTAGGACCAGAAGGAAGTCATACTTACTGGGCTTGGATGAGGTATAGTGATGAGTAGAGGGCGTAAAAGCTTTTTAGATCCAAGCTCATACCTTCATTTCGTTCTATTCTACTCTAAAGTTTAATTATACAAATACGGTTATTAGCTTAAAAGTTAATAGCAGTGAATTTTAAGTTCTTTTTCCACACCGACTATGCCGAGCTTTAACCTTTTCATATTGAAGTTCATATTTTCATATCTTCAAACTTCAAATTACCAAAGTGAAGCTGTGCAGTGCAATGTGAACTTTGAATTCTTACCCTAAACACATACTAACTTACATAAATATGTATGCAACGTAATTTTGGTTTTTTAATAAAATGCTTTGTTAGTGCTATTTGTTGTTGTCGGCTTTTGTTGTTGTGCATATTAAGGGCTGTTATTGTTACTGATTGGCTTTGTGTTGTTAAATTTGCTTCCTTATACATACATATTATGTATTATTGTTATACAAAGTGCCTATTTTGTTGTTATTGTTGTTGGTTTTGTTTACTATTGCACGCCTTTGTTCGAGCGCGTCGTCCTTGAGAGCACTTGCGGGCGCGGTGTTCCGGCATGACGTTTGCCATTTGCATATAAAAGCAACAATTGAAATGGGCCATATACTCCTGCAGTAGTGTTGCAGTAGAGGGGGTGAAGGTTGCGCGGCAACGGTAATTTGAATTTCAATTTACAGCTTCCGCGCGCCAACCAGTAGGCCACACAATACAAATGCAAACATTATTTCGTTTTGTTTTTGTATAACTCTTAGAATATGCAATTGCGACTTTTTATTTCAAAGCATTATAACTGCCATGCTATTTAGATATGTACATATCGGGTGTTTTTTTAAGAGCTTGATATCTTAAAATGGCAATAAATAAATAACTGGCGTGGACACTTCTGTTAGGTGTCGGGCTGAGCTCCTCCTCCTGTTTGTGCAATGTGTCATGATGTTGTTCCACAAAGGGAGAGCTCTACAGTTTTAAGCTGACTCCGAACGGCAGATATTTTTATGATGAACTTATTCATGGCAGAAATACAGCCGAAGGTTTGCCATTGCCTGCCGAGGGGCGACCGCTATTAGAAACCACTTTTTCTTCATTTTGTTGTTTCAAAACAAATCTAAGTCCTCCGAATTGTAGTCATGCACGAACTCATTGGGTGGTCGCCGAATACAATACAAAACAGAAACTCTGTTGGAATGATTTTTTTATTATAATCTGGTACATAAATTCATGGGATTTATTTCGTGAAAATGATATCCGGCATATGGTTAAGCGCGCTGTATGACAAGTTGAGCCTTCTTGTTCAAACCAAATGTAGTCGATGTTTATCTGATTAGCTTTAGAAAACATAAATTTTGTCGGCATGGCTCGATAGGGCTCATCA
>JAYXIM010012062.1:0-12702 GCA_037575425.1 Anastrepha fraterculus | reverse complement strand
TTGTGGCGTGATGCGAGTTTTGGCTTAGGTTAAGTAAAATATTCCATGTTTTAAGAAATCAGTTGGGATATACAGCGCACCTTCGATAAGTCGCCTAAATAAACATCCACTCCGGCACTTGGCCGTTAAAATAATTTGTTTCTTTTTAAGAGGCTCAGTTCGCCTCTCAACATTAAATCAATTAATTGGCGCCCAACTAGTGGTCAGACTCCACAACAAATAACAGCAGCAGCATAAAACAGCAGCACAGGAGCTGCAACAACCAAGCAATTAAGACAGCAGCGCGGGAACTGCGAGTGACCAATAACAGCAGCAGCATAAAACAGCAGCACAGGAGCTGCAACAACCAAGCAATTAAGACAGCAGCGCGGGAACTGCGAGTGACCAACTTTATAAAGAAATTTTTTCTTGTGTTAGTTGAATCATGTAAGTGGATACTCTAGCCAAAATTTTTCTTCAAATACAAAAGTTTAATTTTTACAAAAATTAGTTAGTACTTGTGAGTATTTTATATTGCAACAGATCATACTTAATAACAATAATCAGAACCAGGTTTCTGAAACACGTGAGAGTGACTGCGTTGAGAATTTTAGTTGAAACAATTTATCATCCAGATCGTTAATTAAATTACTTTGTGTTACTTTCTATGTGTCTAAAATTGTGCTATAACAATACATACAGTTCTCGTGGTTCAGAGCTACGACATAATTCGATCCATCTTTTGACGGCCCGTTTTACTTTTCGCGGCCACTGGCCTGCGCATGTCACAGTTCAGCCAATATAGAAAACCTCGCAAGCAGTCTAGCGACTCAGATTCCGACTGTGACATTCGCATCAGAGTCCCGGCTACAAAACTTCTCCCTACAGTTTCCCCACCATTAGGTAAAATGGATCCAGATCAGCTTAGGGAAATAATAAGGTCGGCTGTCAGCAATGCTTTAGCTGAACAGGCCGCTATAAACGAGCAGAGGGAGCGAGCATTGACTCAAAGAATTAATGAGTTGGCTCAACAAATAGCAGCAGCAAACGTTGCCGCCCCACAAGTAGTAGCATATGCTGCTATAGGAATTAGAAACGACATTCGCTGTGACGAGCCGCTAGATGCCGTCAAATGTTTACCTGAGTTTGCAGGAGCACAGGAAGCTTATGTATCTTGGAGGCAGGCAGCATTAGCCGCTTACGAGATCTTCAGACCACATAATGGCAGTTCTCGTCATTACCAGGCTGTTATCATTATAAGAAGCAAGATCAGGGGCCCCGCAGACGCGGTGCTGGCCTCATTTGGTACTGTATTGAATTTTGATGCGATAATAAATCGCCTAGATTTCACATACAGCGACAAGAGACCAATTCACGTCATTGAACAGGAATTAGGTACCTTGAGGCAAGGTGGCCTGTCCCTGCTTCAATATTACGATGAGGTAGAGAAGAAACTCACTCTTCTCACTAACAAAGTTAACATGTCATATGAGCCGGCTTTAGCAAAGGGCCTATGTGAAAAATTCCGCGACGATGCGTTGCGTGTATTCATATCGGGTCTCAAGCGCAGTCTTACAGATGTGCTCTTTGCAGCAAAGCCCAGAGACTTGCCTTCAGCGCTAGCTCTCGCGCAAGAAGTTGAGTCAAATCATGAAAGGTACACATTCGCGGCTGATTTCGCAAGAAGTCTAGAGGACAAAGAGCGCAAGCCGCATGCCAAAGCGCAGGGTCACCAACAGGAGAGGCATTCGCAACAAGCCGAAACACAAGCTAGCGGTACAAAGAATCCACACTTTAGCAAGCAAAGCAAGGCCCCAGTGCAGACTGACCAACGAAGCAGTAGGCAGCACAATAATAATGGCGCACCGGTGCCCATGGAGGTCGATCCTTCCTTTTCAAGGGTTTTGAAGCCCACTCAGGCCCCTGTTTACGCGAATAGGAAGCACCCCACATCCGACCGCACAGGCGGTCAGAGAAATCAGCAAAGATTGAATCACGTCACGCAAGACGCGGGACAGGGAGCAGAGGCGTACGCTGATGCCGCCTCTAGCGCAGCGGCACAAATCAATGACGATGCTAGTTATGACTCTGATGCCCTCAATTTTTTAGAAGTAAATCCCTGCTACCCGTCATCAGACGAAGAATAGCAGGGACTCACATGCGATTCCTCATAGACACGGGCGCGGCCAAGAATTTCATTCGGCCACATGAAGGGTTAAAAGGCGTACACTCTGTAGAGTCCTCCTTCAAAATTCATTCCATTCACGGCGAGACACAAATTACACACAAATGCTTTGTTACAATGTTTGGGTTAAAGGCAACCTTTTTTATTCTACCGGACTTGTCAACTTTTGATGGGATTGTAGGCCTTGACCTGCTAAAGCAGGCAGCTGCTTCGCTTTGTCTAGCTTCAGGGCAGCTTAAATGGGGCACGGAGGTCGAACAAATCACCTTCCAGACATGCAAAAATGTAAATTTCACAAATGTAGACTGTGCAGAGGCATCCCCATTAGCTAGAAGTTCCTTTTTGAAAATGCTAAAGACCAGACAAAAGGCCTTTGCAGACCCAGACGAGGCGTTGCCGTATAACACATCAGTCGTGGCTACCATTAGGACCACAGATGAGCAACCGATCTATGCCAAGCTTTACCCATATCCAATGGGAGCAGCTGATTTCGTTAATAAAGAAATCAAAGATCTGCTAAAAAATGATATAATTCAAAAGTCAGTCTCTCCCTACAATAACCCAATATGGGTAGTAGACAAGAAGGGCACTGATGAAGCGGGCAATAAGAAAATGAGGTTGGTAATGGACTTTCGTAAACTTAACGAAAGAACCGTGCCTGACAAATACCCTATGCCAAATATATCAATGATATTGGGGAATTTGGGGAGAGCCAAATTCTTCTCAACATTAGACCTCAAGTCTGGTTATCACCAGATCATACTCGCAGAACGCGACCGTGAAAAAACCTCTTTCTCTGTAAACGGGGGGAAATACGAGTTCAAAAGGCTCCCCTTTGGATTGAAGAATGCAGCAAGCATCTTCCAAAGAACCATTGACGACATACTGCGAGAGCAGATTGGCAAATTTTGCTATGTTTATGTCGATGACGTAATCATCTTTTCAGAAGATGAGGACTCCCACATTAAACACGTGGATTGGGTCCTAAAAAGCTTACACGAAGCAAACATGAGGGTCTCCGTCGAAAAGTCACGATTTTTTAAGAAAAGCGTGAACTTTCTTGGTTTCATAGTCACCAGCACTGGCGCCACGACGGATCCTGAAAAGGTTAAGGCAATACAGGAGTATCCAGAACCTAAAACACTGTTCGAGGTCAGATCATTTCTAGGCCTCGCAAGTTATTACAGATGTTTCATTAGGGACTTCGCCGCAATAGCAAGACCCATCTCCAATATTTTGAAGGGTGAAAATGGAACAGTCAGTAAGCATAGGTCCAGAAATATAAAGGTTCAATTCTCTGAAGTGCAGCAAAGGGCGTTTCAGAAATTGCGCGACATTTTGTCATCTGAGAATGTAATGCTCAGGTACCCCGATTTTAAGAAGCCATTCGATTAACGACCGATGCTTCGGCTCACGGCATAGGTGCAGTTTTGTCTCAAGAGGGTCGTCCTATAACAATGATTTCAAGAACATTGAAGGACAGCGAGGTAAACTATGCAACAAATGAGAGAGAGTTATTGGCAATCGTATGGTCACTTGCCAAGTTAAGGCACTATTTGTATGGGGTGAAAGACATTAATATCTTCACTGACCATCAACCCTTGACCTTCGCAGTTTCGGAATCCAATCCAAATGCGAAGATCAAAAGGTGGAAAGCGCGCATTGACGAGTCTAATGCACGTATCTTCTATAAACCCGGCAAGGACAATCTGGTTGCGGATGCCTTGTCAAGACAGCAGCTCAACGCTGTGAATGAACAAGAAATTGAGTCCTGCGCTGCAACGATCCACAGTGAGGTATCTCTCACCAACACCATTGAGACAACAGACAAACCCTTGAATTGTTTTCAAAACCAAATAGTGCTAGAAGAGGCGCGTTTACCCTTAAAACGAAGTTTTATTCTCTTTGGAAATAAGAAACGCTACTTGATCAGCTATACTTGCATCGAATCGCTGCTAGACGAGCTCGAAGATGTAGTTTCACCCAAATGCGTAAATGCTCTCCACTGTGATTTACACACGCTTGCAATGATACAAGATTCATTGGTTCGTAGATACCCGGCCACAAAGTTCTGGCATTGCAAAAATCGCGTAGTGGACGTATTTGCGGTGGGAGATAGAAGGGAAATCCTCACAGCCGAGCATAATAGGGCCAATAGGTCTGCACAGGAAAATATCAAGCAGGTACTCTCGGAGTACTACTTTCCAAAGATGGCAAGAATGGCCAATGAAATAGTACAAAATTGCAAAACATGTGCTAGGGCTAAATATGATAGACACCCCAAAAAACAAGAGCTTGGGGATACACCGATCCCCTCACATGTAGGTGAGATGTTACACATAGACATTTTCTCCACTGACAGGAAATACTTTCTAACTTGCATCGACAAGTTCTCTAAGTTTGCTATTGTCCAACCGATCCCCTCAAGAACCATTGTGGATCTGAAGCCAGCTTTAATGCAACTAATGAATTTTTTTCCTAAAGCCGAATCCATTTACTGTGACAATGAACCGTCATTGAATTCAGAGACCATAGTGACTATGCTCGCAAACAACTATGGGGTCAGCATTTCAAATGCACCACCATTGCATAGCATCTCGAATGGACAGGTTGAGCGCTTTCACAGCACTCTGTTAGAGCTAGCCAGATGCCTAAAGATCGATAAAGGCATAAATGACACCGTAGAAGTCATTTTACTGGCTACAACTGAGTACAATAAGTCGATCCATTCGGTCATCGACCAGAGACCAGTTGATGTGGTTCAGGCGCACCCAGATGAGCCACATGAAAAAATACAAGAAAAGATCAGAAACGCTCAGACGATGCTCAGAGCTAGGGAGAACGCAAATCGGCAAAATAGGATCTTCGACGTTGGTAACAAAGTTTTGGTCAAGTCCAACCGACGACTCGGAAACAAACTCACACCCTTATGTGATGAGAAGGCCGTGGAAGCAGACCTGGGGACCGAGGTCCTCATTAAAGGGAGGGTGGTCCACAAGGACAACCTAAGGTGACTCCCTTGTTTTTTTTACACCTTTTTTTAAGCCACTAGGCAAACTCGTATAAGTTAGATATAGTTGTTCAACTTACTTTTAGCCACTTGGCATAGTTTTTATAAAACTTTCTTGGTGGTGGGCCTTAAAAAGAAAAACAAAAATATTGCTAAAACATCCTCATTTCACAGGTTTGGATCCATATTACTCCTTTCCTTATCCCTGGCTTCGGCACATGTCATCGACTACTCGCGTGCCAGGTATATTCCCATCGTCGACGGCGAAATCTTGGTATGGGAGAAATACGCCTATATCAGGCACTCGGCAAACCTCTCAGAGTACGCGCGAATGGTGGAAGAGACAGTCAAATTAATTGACATGTTCCCGCTATCCCACATGAAAAAACTTCTAAGTGTGGACACGGCACATCTACAGGACCTATTGGAGGCGTTAGGCACACACCATAGAGTCGCCAGGAGCTTAGATTTCCTAGGATCCATACTGAAGGTTGTGGCGGGTACACCCGATGCCGATGATTTAGAGCAGACTAGGTTTACTGAAATGCAATTAATAAATGCCAATAATAGACAAATAGAAATAAACACTAGAATTCAGGACCAGCTTAACCAGTTAACAATCACTGTCAACAGAATTCTCAAGATAGCCAAAAACTCACAAGTCGACACTAGCCATTTATTTGAAACACTACTGTCTAGAAACAGAATGCTAATGATGGAGTTGCAAAATTTAATGCTTGCTATTACTCTTGCAAAGGTTAACATTGTTAGCCCAAACATTTTGGACCACTCAGATTTGAAATCAATTTGGCTAGAGGAACCCACCAACACTCCCATAGGAGATCTTATGTCCGTTGCGTCCGTAAAAGTTCTTCAATCCATTAACACCATACACTTTATAATTAAATTCCCCGAGATTAAAAGAGCTTGCAGAAAGATCACGATTTATCCTGTCGTCCACAAGAACTTCATAGTGCGATTGCTTGACAACGTCATAGCCGAATGCGATGGAGAAACCCACACACTGCAGAGTTGCGCCGCTTCACCTGGAGCCACATTTTGTCGTCTGGCTTTGGAAAGTTCATGTGCCAAAGAACTCCATGCAGGTGGCACGGCACACTGCGAGATCCAGCCGAGCAACCTAGAAATAATCACCCATGTAGATGACGGAATCATCATCCTCAACGACGGGTCCGCAAGGATTCAGGTGGACAACGGCACTGAGATCCAGGTACAAGGCACGCATCTCATCACGTTCGGAGACCGAGTCGCAATTAACGGGACTCTTTTTTACAATCACAACAACGTACGCAATAGAGTCCTGGGTATTGCCAATTCTCCCTTGCTGAACATCACTGCCACCCAAGATGTCCTCAGCCTCCCTTACCTTCATCGTTTGAATGAACGTAATCTGGAGGTGATACAGCAATTCAAGAAAAACGCCGGAACTGATCAAGCTTATCGTGTGGCATTCATCATTGGAGCCATATGCTGTGCTTTAATCTGCATTGGCCTCACTCTTTGTCGAATCATCGGTGCAAAGAAGTCTGCAAAGCAGTTACGAGAAGTCGTCGCCGGGATTGGGTCGGCCGAGGACGGCCTTATACTTGAAGGGGGAGTAGTTAACAAATAACACCTAATATAGGATATTTTACTTGTAAGAGACATTTGTAAGTTTCATAAGTTTATAGCTTCATAAGTTAAGAAACAGCCCTCGCAATTGCGATATAACATAAGTTGTATCAGCGCGCTATAGCTGCAAGGGTCAGCGACAGTAACCGGACACTTTTGTTTTGCTGCAAGAGTTTCCGCTATCGCCAAACATTTTCAGCGCGCTATAGCTGCAAGGGTCAGCGACAGTAACCGGACACTTTTGTTTTGCTGCAAGAGTTTCCGCTATCGCCAAACATTTCGCTGGGTCGGCTTGATACCATGACATTGTGGCGTGATGCGAGTTTTGGCTTAGGTTAAGTAAAATATTCTATGTTTTAAGAAATCAGTTGGGATATACAGCGCACCTTCGATAAGTCGCCTAAATAAACATCCACTCCGGCACTTGGCCGTTAAAATAATTTGTTTCTTTTTAAGAGGCTCAGTTCGCCTCTCAACATTAAATCAATTAATTTATATACCATCAAGGAATAAAAAAGTAATAAATTCACCGTAGTCCATTCGATGAGTATGAAAAGTTGCGCCGTCTTCTTGGTACCAAATATTAATTTGTGAAAAAAATTTGCGTCAGCATGGCTTGATAGCGTTCCCCATTCACCGTAACGGCAGTTCGTTCTTATTTCGAAAGTAGATAGTAAGGGCCAATAGCTTCGCGAAAAGCTTTATTGTTTTTGTTCAAAGTAAATTTCCATTATTTAGATTTTTTTCTGGCGTTAAACGATTCATGATGACTTGCCAACCTTTTACTTAACAGAAGCGTCAACACGGTTTGTCATTCTCAGCTGTGAACTCTTCTGGGCAGACTTTTTCGACTTTGGACTTGAATTTAACATATTTCTATTATAGCTATGGACTTGCGCTTTGAGGTAGGTTCTTAAAATTTAACTTTTTGTCGATTTAGGGATATCACTTTTAAAAAAGTATCTTCAAACAGGACGAAAAAAGCTAAACCCGGGTGCCCATCTGAAAGTTTTAAGAACAGAGGGTTGAAGAGGCTAAAAATTTGCGTGGACTTTTGAATTCCTATGTTAAATACATTTCTATTATAGCTATGGACTTGCGCTTTGAGGTAGATTCCTAAAATTTAACTTTCTATCGATTTCGGGATATCACCTTTTAAAAGTATCCTCGAACAGGACGAATAAAAGCTAAATCCGTGGACTTTTGATTTTTTTGTTTGTGGTGTGATGCATTTTCCTCTATATAAGGAATTTGTTTTTTTTTTTTATTATACAGAGGCAGTGCGAAACCTCTTCATGAAAAAGGCTCTCAAATCTTTCAACTTTTCACAACTGGTACTGGAATGTCTTGGTATGCTGAATATCTTAGACCACCAGAATAACCACATACGTATACTATGGGTTCCAGGGTAGATGGGAATTTCTGGGAGCGAAACGGCAGATAAATTAGTCAGGAAAGGGGCAACCTCTCCATTTATGGACCCTGATCCATTTTATGGTGAAGGCCAGGGCAGATGAAAAAGAAAGAAGATCATACTGGGAGACAATCTCTGGTAGTTCTTGGCAATCAAAATTAATGAGTTGTCTGAAATTAAATAAAAATAATTTCAAAATCATCACTGGAGTTCTAACAGGGCATTGCAGATTGAATTATTATCGCTCTAGCCTATTAATCCATTAAGGAGCAGAGGGCTGAAATGTTTATTTGGCGCTGAGGTGATCCATGGTAATAACGTCATAGGCATTCTGGCCGAATCCTATTGCTGAATAAACCTGAAAACTTACTTCAATGGAACTTGCAGATCCTGAAGGGAAGAAAATGAAACCGCTAAATATTTACACACGATGCTATGCCCAGATAACTCAATAAAATAGCGGAAATACTAATATGTATTAAGAAAGTTGGGTTCAGAGACATACTTTCAATCCATGAAATAATAGTCATCAGGGCGGCCGCCGTAGTCGAATGGGTTGGTGCGTGACTACCATTCACAGGAATTCAAAGAGAAAACGTAGGTTCGTATCTCGGTGAAACACCAAAATTAAGAAAAATATTTTTCTAATAGCGGTCGCCCCTCGGCAGGCAATGGCAAACCTCCGAGTGTATTTCTGTCATGAAAAAGCTTCTCATAAAAATATCTGCCGCTCGGAGTCGGCTTGAAATTCTGGAACAACATCAACACGCACACCACAAATAGGAGGAGGAGCTCGGCCAAACACCCAAAAAGGGTTATATATTATATATATATATAATAGTCATCAGGGAAAAAATGATTAAAGATCAATACAATTTTTTAGGAACTTTAATTTTGCCCGTTTTTTTTAATTTCGCAACGTGCTTTTCACGCTTCCATTGATGTCTTCAGTGCTTAGTCGACTTTGTCGAAATTTTTCCAAATACTTTATTTGCCTCACATTTTTAGCAGCCTGCCGTACATTCTTTCTTTCGCAAAGTAAAAAAGCAAAATGTACGAAAAACAGTTTCAAATTTTCACTCTGGTTTAAATGTAAATTTTTCCACTAAATATCACGAGTTCTCACTTTTATTCAACTAATTGCAGCAATTAAAACAAAATATCATTTTTCAATGTTCCGTCCTCTTCATTTACCAGAATGAATGCACTTTATACTGTACACAAGAGTTATTCGAGTTTAAAACCGTATATCTGCAATTTATTGCCGAACTTGTTATACTACTCTAAATTAGTAGTGACAGATATAATACATGCATATGCATGTGTTGTATGTGCATATGTATCTGTAAACACACATTAGCAAATGGTTATTTGTATTGTATTGAAATAAAAGTGAAATGCTTCTGTCCCACAGCTGTCGCTGTCACTTTTCACTTTCATTCGCAAACTCTAGCACACATTCATTCTCTCGCAAATGGAACACATATGCGCTTGCAGACCCTGCAGGGAAAGCTACTAGCGAACTGCATTAAATGCATGCGGCAGCGATTGTCTTTTCGTAAATAGAATTTAGTTTGCGTTGGGGTCAATCGCCCCCTTAGCACTACATGTAGATAGGAAAATAAGTGCTAGGGGCCTTTCGCCCTTTCTGTGGTACATTTTGCCTATTTTGTTTCCATACAAAAGGCAGGAGACAAATGGGAGACAAAGGCAAATAAATAAACAAAATAAGTGTTAGTTGAAGATAGAAACAACGTATCAACGTCAGGATCACTAATTTTTGCGTTTGTTTCATCTTCAACCTAAAACACTAATGAGATCTATCTTCACAGCTCTCGCAGTCTTCGCAGCTCCAACATGAACATCACATCAAAGCGTAGAGCTCTCGCTATGCTCCAGTCGATATCTTTGCTCCAACAAATTTGCTCCCAAAGTTTTACGGACTACAAAATCGATTTTTCGAAATACTTTGCTCCGAGTGCGGCTGGCGAGTCAGCTTTTTTTTAAATTATTTAAATTCCAATTGGTCAATATACCAAATTTTGTGATTATGAGCCGTATCAGATTATAATGAGCATTTTTGGAAATATTTCGAAGCTAGCGCTACTTGGAAGCTCATTCGACTCAAAATTAAATTTACTATTACAGTAGTGTACTAAAAAGAATCCTCAATATCGGATAATATCGTAAAAATTATGTCAAAGTTGAAAAAATAGAGAAAAAATAAAAAAATTCCAAATACTTCCGTCTTCAGTCTCGTCAGTTGTCATTTCAGAAAAATTGTCAACACACTGTCAAAAAGGCTTGTTTTTGTTCTTTCGAACTAAAAAAACAAATTTGAAATCGGATGGAAATTGGCGAAGTTAGGAGTGATTCTTCACATCAACCTACTGAAAAACGGTTTTATGGCCATAAAATGAGATTTTGGGGTGTATTGGAAATTTCTCCTATACCATTTTTTTTAGTTTTTCTATAGCCACAAGTTGTGCTAGGTCTCCATAAAAGTATATTTAATTTTTTTTTTTGTCACACAGTGTTATTGTACTTCAATTAATCGGGTTGTATTTTAAAAATTTAACAATTTTCATTTATTAAAATTCAAATTTGACACTTAATCTACCATATGTCAGCAACTAATCGTAGCGCAGTGGTTTGAAGTTAACGCATTCGTACTAGTTCCGGACCAGACGGGAATTGTGTCTCACACAATTCGGGTGTTCGCGCCAGTGTGTATAAGTACTCATTTGGATATATATAATACAATACATACATACATACATACATACATGTATACATACATACATACATACACACTTACATACATACATACATACATATAAACATACATAATGCATTTTGCCTGCCTGAGTTTAAGCAGAAATGCAATCAAACGTAAATGGTTTTGTCTGTTTGCTATTTATTTAAGCCATGTCATCGTGTGCGTTTTTGTATGGGTGAGAGTAACATGACTCGCATTTATATACTAATTAGTTTTCATTACAGTTTCCCATTATATAATTAAATTTGCGGGGAAATAAATCATTAAATTGTTAAAGCAAACCAATATCGAAATGAGTGTGTATGTGTATGCATGAATTGTAAGTGATTGTGTGACCAAATATTGATATTGTCTGACCATCTGGCAGAATTTCCAGGCCTCAGGTGTAGCTATCCATATAGAGAATAGCAAACATCAGTCACGATTTTCCATTTCGGTGTTTCTGATCGAAAATGCCGTATGACCAAAAAGTACCGGAAAGGTGATGTTGACTGTTTTCTTCGATTCGTATTCCCCTGATGTGGCCCCGTGCGACTTCTTTTTGTTTCCCAAATTGAAGTTACCACTTCGTGGAAGGAGATTTCAGTCGATAGAGAAGATCAAAGAAAATGCGACGAAGGCCATCCCTTCGTCGGCCTACCAGGGGTGCATGGAGGACTGGGTTAAACGTTGGCACATGTGTGTTGCTTCAGACGGGTCATATTTTGAAGGAGATAAAATAAATTTGCCTGAAATTTAACTTTGTTTTGTTTTAAAGGGTGTTTTTTTAGAGGTTAGGTTTTCAAGATGAAATAAAACGTATATAATTTAATGTTATGGCCACGAATTTAGCTTTTTTATAAAGATAAGGGTTTGCCATTATGTTTTAAAAAAGATTTCGGGCAAGTGGCCGCCGCGGCTGGCTCGAATAAATTCCAGCCGAGAGGCCCAATTTTCGACCACTTTTTGCAGCAATTGGGGCCGTATGTCAGCAATAACGCGCCGAATATTCTCTTCCAAGACGTCAATCGTCTCGAGCTTATCTGCGTAGACAAGCGACTTCACATAGCCCCACAAAAAATAGTCCAGCGGTGTTATATCGCACGATCTTGGAGGCCACGCCACAGGTCCACGGCGCGAGATAATGCACTCACCAAAAGTTTCCTTCAATAAATCGATTGTTGCGTTGGCTGTATGGCATGTAGCGCCGTCTTGTTGGAACCAAAGGTCGTCCACATCAACATCGTCCAATTCAGGCACGGAAAAGTCATTAATCATGGCTCTATAGCGCTCTCCATTGACTGTAACATTATGGCCGGCTTCATTTTTAAAGAAGTATGGACCAATGATTCCCTCTGCCCATAGAGCACACCAAACAGTGACTTTTTGAGGATGTAACGGCGTCTCAGCAATGGCTTGTGGATTATGTTCACTCCAAATGCGACAATTTTGCTTATTGACGTACCCATTCAACCAAAAGTGAGCTTCATCGCTGAACAAAATTTTCTTGTGAAAATCGGGATCGGTGGCCATCTCGTTTTGGGCCCATTCACCGAACATGCGACGCGTTGTTCAGGTGTAAGTCTATTCATTATGAAATGGCAAGCCAAACTGAGCATAAATCAAGTGACAGCTGTCAAAAAGACCATCTATGAAAAAAGTAGTGCCAACTTGAAAACCTAACCTCTAAAAAAACACCCTTTATTTAAACATTCCCGGTACTT
>JAYXIM010012059.1:0-31119 GCA_037575425.1 Anastrepha fraterculus | reverse complement strand
GCCGAGACTACTACCAGTTGAGCTTCTATACAGCTCTGGACTGGTAGCCATTCCCCGTGTTTAATCCCCAATCATGTAGCAGAATAACTAGACAAGGATAACTAGAACCTAATCAACTGAACGTCTAATATTTCTTCGCCGCTTAAAAACCTCTCACGCATATTGCCCTAACTTTTCGACATTCCCACGGTTGGCAAGCACACCGCTCACATTATACCGTCCATCAGTGCAGCTAATCCCTACACCTACAAGATCCCTAATGTCTGAGTACATCGGGCATTCACAGAGGACGTGCACCCAGTCCTCTCTTGCTGACCCACATACACATTCCTCACTTGTAGACAAGCGCCTCTCATGCAAATACGCATTAGACGCCCATGTCCAGTAATGAGGAATCCTAGGCTGAGGTAATGAGCGATAGAAAAAGATTTATAAATAGCGATATTGCACCTACGTCAGAGAGATCTTGATTTCAGGAGATTTATGTTAGCGTAGGGTGCATGAATCACCGCCATTATCCTGTCAGATATATTGTCCTGCATGCTGTGGTCGTTACTTATTAGTACGCCGAGATATGTAAGTTTGAATACATTCTCAAAACTGAAGTCTTTCATGTCCATAACTTGTATGCTTAAACTATATACGATACTAGATAGAAGTCATTTTTAACTTTGTCGAAAATGGATCTTCAGAAATCTGCGAAGCATTTCTGTTCAACTTGCCTCAACACTGTCTTCCTCAAGACTGCATCTCACAGCGTTCTGAAACGCTATAACTATTAAATTTGGCGATTTCCCTGCAAAAGGGGCTGTAAAATTCGAAAATTCATAAGAAATCACAAAAGTATATTAGAATAAGAACCGGCGCCCATTTTGAGGACATCTTTCTGAAAAAATAAGCTAACTTTCGAACAACTGGACTCATAACCTTCTGAAGAATAAAGTATCGGTCGGTGCATAATAGATTTTGTTTAAACAGAACTCATAAATTCTCATTCAAACGGACCGCGCTTGAGATACTGTTAAAACCATTTTTTTGTATTGTACATCTTCGTCTATTATTTACAACCGACTTTTTTCATAAATTTTGGGAACAGGTTCTTGTTTTTGTGTATATATGCGCCGAATTTAGAACGCCAAATTTAACTGATAAAACAACTAAAGGGTTTTCCAACAACAGGTGTTACCTATCGCAATCGAGAGATGATTAACGATTTTGTATGGCCGGAATTGGATGGTATTGATCTGGGCAACGTTTATTTTCAACAAGACGGTGCTACGTGCCACCCAAGCAACGAAACCATTGATCTTCTACGGGAAAAATTTCAGGACCGTGTTATCTCTCGAAGAGGTGATCACAATTGGCCACCGAGATCTTGTGATTTAACACCTTGTGTCTTTTTTCTTTGGGACCACGTGAAAGAGAAGGTCTACGCCAACAGCCCAGGGTCGATTCAAGACCTCAAAGATGAAATTCGTGAGGCTATCGAGTTCATAGGGCAGCCACTTTGCAATTCGGTTGTGGAAAATTTCATGAAAAGGATATTGTCGTGTAAGCGTGGTGGTGGTGGACATTTGCCTGATGTTATGTTCCTCAATTAACGGCGTACCTTCCTCTTTATAATGAAATAAACACCAGATCATTTATATTAAAAAATATCACTTTTCTTTGAATATCAAAATGACACCTCTTATTAGATAATCCTTTATTTGAAATTTTGTGCTTCTAACAAAATGTCATATGCAAATGTAATTAAACTTTGAAAGATAGTCTGCGTAGCATAGTTGCCTTTCTAAGGCCTACGAAAACTCGCCAAGGTCAAACACCCAAGCAGTGATTTAAATACTTTAAAGAGGCCGTACTGCGGTTAACGATTTGGCTTGTTTCGACCTTTCATCCATTCACTTATGTGTCTGAGAAAATTTTATTCGAGCATCGTCATATAACCAACAGGTAAAAAGCAGCCAGTATTAGTGGCTCGCTGCGATCGGTATAGGGTGAGACGAGTTGAAGCATGACTTGTACTAAGAGTGCTAAATTTTTGCAAAAATAAATGCTTTCTGTGAGCCAAAATGTTATAAGGTACCAGTACTGAAGTCGAGGTATGGTATATGATATCGGAACGAACCGACTATTGATCAGGGGAATGGAGTTCCTGAGACAAAATCGATCTAAAACAAAAACCTTGCTAACCAGTTTATTTAATTGACGCGTTGGATGCCACTCCAAAATGTATCCAATCAAGTCAAAGAGTAAGGATAGGTAGCTAAGTAAATTTTCAGTAGTTGGCTCGAATGACTCCGACTCAGCTCATCCAACTAACTTATTTGTCTCTTTGAATTTAACGCGTACACTCATTGGTATCATAGACACCGTGTGGTTGTGATGCCTTGATCATATTTTGAAGCTTCAATCACTGTTGTAATTTTTTTCTTACTTTTAAGCTTGGTGTTTTCCTTACACCGATCCAACCTACCTAAGAGCTAAATACCTAGAAAATGTAAACTTTTTTTACAAGAAAGAATATTTCACAGAAAATACACCTTTAATATTATAATAAATACATAATAAATTCCAGTTTTTAAATGACCTCAAATATTTCTAAAAAGTCTTCTATGAATCATAAGTATCATATAAGCAGAATACAAAACAAAGTTTAATTAAAAAAACATAAATAACAAATTTGTGCATTTGAGAGAAAATATTTGCAGTAGTAGGAAGACAACTCCCTGTAGGGCATAGCAGGATCTTGAAGCAGATCTCCTCTTCCTTCTCTGATATTCGCACCGACCTCTCAATCCGCAAACTGTGCTTTGAGGGTTGTGCTAGGGCTATCTTTCCGAGCAGGCAAGATTGGAAAGAGGGGAGAGTTGTTGCGGATATAGGTGCCTCTGTTTTCACCGACGGATCCAAAATGGAGTCTGGAGTGGGAGCGGTGGTCTCCTCCAAATCTGCCAGCATTTCGGTATCCTATAAACTGCCGGAGACAAGCAGCGTCTTTCAAGCAGAGGTCTTCGCGATCCTGCAGGCGTGCAAAATGCATCGGGATCGCTGTTGGGAGGAAGACATTAAAATTTTTTCCGATAGCCAGGCTGCAATCAAGGCACTGTCGTCGCCGTATTGCAGCTCTCTTCTCGTGAACTCGAGGAACTTAAACGCCTCCAACGTGCAGGAAACTTTTCCCTCATCTTGGTTCCTGGGCACAGGAATATAGAGGAAAATGAAATTGCCGATGAGCTTGCCAGGAAGGGGGCGGCAGAACCGAATCCAGCTGCCCTCTGCTCAGACATCGGTATCCCCTTGGCCGTCGTTAAAGGGAAACTACACAACTTCTTTCTAAGAAAAGCGCAAGACAGATGGAGGTCTGTCTCACCGTGTGCCATTTCAAAAGCACTATGGCCTCAATACGATATAACCAGAACGCTTAAGGTGATGGGAACTCCCCGCCATTCAATTTCCAAACTCATTGCGGTGATCACTGGCCACTGGGTGATCGGCACTCATGTGGAGAAGCTTGGAATTCCGTACAACCCCCATTGCAGAAGCTGTGGGGATCCTACAGAGAGACTGTGGAACACTTTCTCTGCAGATGTCCGGCTTTGCCGGCTAGGCGCTTGAGATTCCTCAGCGTCCCCTTTGGGCCTTTGGAGATGACTTGATGAAATTCTCCAGCCTAGATCCCTTTTCTCTCCTCCGCTACATCAACAGCACTGGATGGCTGTAGATGGTCTTATCTCCTCCCTTAATCCTTTCACAGGTAGTGGTTCACTTTATGGTATCAAAACGGCACGTAAGTGCTACTTGTAGCGTACCTGGGGTACTCTTGCCATCTTACCTACCTACCTAGGAACTCATATCTTATCTTTTTCACGATTATTTGATCACCATCATGGTCATCTTAAATTTATATCATCACATGAGATAAATCCCAATAAAAGGACATGCAATTTATGATCAATCTGCTCATAAGCAGTGCTATTTAGATCAATACCTAAAATATCAAATGTTTCTATAAAAAAATTCTGCAAATTAGGATATAATTTGCGGCATTAAAAGAGCAAATTGTGAAAACCGCGAATCTTATTGATGTACACATTTCTGTAGAGATCAGAATATAGATATATGTATGTGTACGTGAATATGTAAATGTATATAGGTATGTACATACATAAATGGAAAAATGGTTGTAATTTGTAACCACAAAGGTAAATTAAGAGTCAGGGCGAAACTTAGATAGGCTTGAGTAATATGATACCTATTTGCCTATGTATGTGTGTAAATATATGTTTATATGCGTGGAAAAAATAGCTGAATCCGAAGGATAACAAACTAATAATACAATTACTATACAAAGGATGCGATGATATTGAAAATGGCTGGAAAAGGCTAACAATGGGTATGAATTTTATTTACCCAGTGATTTTTCCCTAAAAGATTTTAGAAATTTCAATGGAATCAGATATACAGATACATATATAGAAGTATCAGACATACCAGTATTAGTTTTGACCAGTGCCGAAAAAAATAGACATTCGCTCTGCGAAAAACCTCAAAACCGTACGTACATACATACACACATGCAGGTATGCATATGAATGTAGTTCCTTGATTCAGGTTAAATGCAAGACCATGAAAAAGTAGAGAGAAAACTGATATTTTCTTCAGCTATGTAAGAACGTTTGGTAAAATTTCCCTTGGGCGTGCGTCAAGGCGACACCTACAATAGCAAAGCAGCAATGGCAATCAGACTTAGTCGATTATCCAAGTGGCCGGCTGCTCTAACTGTCGGCAGCTATTGGTAAGAAAATATTTTTTTGGCTTCGAAAATTTCCACAAAAATACTCTACCACAGTTGTGTACGCGTACTTGCAATTGTGCGCAATCCATTTGGCAGCGAAAATTTAAAGATGCTGCACGTAGCGCGGACAAGTATCTCTGCGTTGATCTCTCAACAGGCTGCCTCAAATGACGATCACATGCTGCGTTGCAGACGTTCATCCAAGCAGATTGTAGAGCATAGAATGGACAAAAAAGTACAGTAAGAGATACACAGAATGATACAGACGCACGTACCACATGTGTATACATGCGCATAAGGCACGCAGCAGGCCTTCAAGTGTTGAACAGCAGCGTCCATTGCTTGTTC
Source organism: Anastrepha fraterculus (assembly GCA_037575425.1). Lineage (NCBI taxonomy): Eukaryota > Metazoa > Arthropoda > Insecta > Diptera > Tephritidae > Anastrepha > Anastrepha fraterculus. The sequence continues at coordinate 25,973 of JAYXIM010012059.1, read as the reverse complement.
GCAGGATATTCAACACAAGGATGTGCACAGCATGCGCACCTACACAAAATCCATGCAAACATTCAAATAATCACGCATACCTTGACTAGCACACACTGCGTACTTGTATTTCTTAAGAATTTGTGCCTAGTTGTGGGAATACCCTTAGCCATGTCATTTGGCCATATGGCCAATGTAGGTTGCTACGAATTTTCTCACTTTATCCCTTATGGACAACCAAGGCTGGTCAAATGCGGCAAAGTATTTGTGTACTCGTTTCTTTTCATTCACCTTCTATCAGGATTTGTTAGCTCTTTGCAGAGATACAAAAAAATAAAAATAAAGAAATGTAATAAATGTATTGAAAAATTGCCCAAAATGATTTATTTATTTGTTTTTCTACTGTATATTTGTGTCTTAGGTTGAATCTTCATCCTTGGCGCACTTTTTGCAATGTCATGCAATATTTGCATAGCTGCTTATATAAATTTATTCGATTGCATTATGGAACTTTTATCAAATTATTTAGAAAAACAAATATTTACATAGAATTATACTCGTATAAAGCCGGGGGAACATTGGTGCGAATGCATATGTTTTTGTGCATGTCTGTCCATATGGTACACACTAGTGCGTTTCTAATGAGTGTGGAACCGTGGCTAGTAGTACGCTTCACTTCAGGTTTCCATATACAGCCGTTGAAAAATATTTAAGAACGATACCCAGTTCTGCTCATTTGAGACTTTTTCCAATAAAATCACTTAAATGTGGAGTTTTAGAGAAGAATTAATGCACCACATAGGAGATCCCGGATTCGTTGTTTCGTTTAACACTTTAATCAAGAAGCGGATCAGCGATTATTCGGTCTTGAATGCTGCAGGACTGGATTTGGCTATCTACTCTTTCACTTTCTAGAATTTTAAATACAATGGGCTTTTAGCCAAAGTGTTTTAGGAGCAACCGAATCTCTCGGTGCTTCTTGGCTCGACCTTTCACATTTCAGTTATTTATGCCTGACTTAAATCTACATATGGCTTATACCGATTCTTGCTGCGTTCAAGTAGCACGAGGGGTGCCTTTTATATGTCGGGATTTAGCAACCCTGGTGTTGCAATCTGGCAACTGACAGCTGTATCGCAAAGTTTGACATTTTTTGGCTTTTACGTACTCAGAACGTTTTGAAATACCAGCGCTATTTGTGTTGTTTACAGTAACTTAAAAGATTCATCTCGGTCCAAAAATGGAATTAAATCGTGAACATTTTCGTGCGATTATTTTTTACAACTTTCGACGTGGATTAACTCAGCAACATTGCATGGATGAACTTAATTCATTTTTTGGCGATGAAGCTCCATCAAGGACCAGTGTTTATCGATGGTATGGTGAATTCAATCGTGGTCGTAGTTCACTCCAAGACGAATTTCGTGAAGGTCGTCCAAAATCAGTTGTTGTTCCGAAAACCATTGATGCTGTGCGCGAACTGATATTGCAAGATCGTCATGTGACCTATCGTGAGATTGAGACAATCTTAGGCATTAGTGGGACCAGCATACATTCAATATTGCATAAACATTTGACTGTCAAAAAAATTTGTTCGTGTTGGATCCCACACAATTTGTCAATCGCTCAAAAAAAGGCTCGTGTCGATTGGTCGAAGGAAATACTCAAAAAATACGATCGCGGGGCTTCGAAACACGTCTATGACATCATGACAGGGGATGAATCATGGGTTTACGCATATGAGCCCGAAAGTAAACAGCAGTCGACTGTATGGGTGTTTCAAGATGAGCCAAATCCAACAAAAGTTGTTCGCGCACGAAGCACTTCCAAGCAAATGGTCGCCTGTTTTTTCGGAATAACTGGACATGTCGCAACCGTACCACTAGAACAACGCAGAACAGTAAATTCTGAGTGGTACACAACCATTTGTTTGCCAGTTGTCTTCCAAGAAATTAGGAAAACCAATCGCCAAAGACGGATCACTCTTCACCAGGACAATGCGAACAATTGCATTTTTGAGCACCCAAAACATCGAATTAATGGGCCATCCGCTATATAGTCCTCACTTGGCACCGAATGACTTCTTTTTATTCCCGTACGTAAAAAACAACCTGAGAGGTCAACATTTTTCGACACCTGAAGAAGCGGTTGCGGCATTCAGAATGCATGTTTTGGAGGTACCTCATTCAGAATGGCAAAAGTGCTTCGACAATTGGTTCAAACGCATGCAAAAGTGTATAGATCTTCATGGAAAATATTTTGAAAAACAATAAAGTGATTTTCGATGATTAAAATTTGTTTTTGTTCTCTAATCCCGACATATAAAAGGCACCCTAACCACTTTTTCGGTCAAAAACTATTTAAAATATTTCACCATTTGAGGAATTATGATAAGTCAAACAAAAGTAACATTTTATGAAACGATTTCAGCATGCTGATTAAGTAATAGAACCCACTTGCTCCCAAATGTAGCTGACAAGAAAGTAACAAGGACGTTGTAGAAGTACCACAAGGGAGAACCTCAAACAACTCTGGGTAAGATAGAAGAAGCCAACACAACACATGGAAATATTGTACACAATCTGAACACAATTTAATATCTCGTTTTGACTGGGTCAAGATTTATATTTTTTAAGAAAACTATAAGGGACCCTCTGATTATTTTAATTGCTGCGATTATGAACCTCTTAGCCTAGGTTATGCGGTCAGAGTTGTCTTGAGTGCTAGGCATTAAAAACTAAGAGGACATCACGAAATAAAAGCCCAGCTCCACAGTGTCCCCACGTTAATGTTGGTAGTCAATAGTTTAACTTGTCTTGTTTGGAATTTGCTTCAAGTTTGGCAAATCTGTTGCAGGAATTTCCAAAGGATAATGGAAACGCTAGTTTAAATCGAAAAAATTGGAACATATACAAAGAAATGATGGCAGTTTTCTTTGTTAGTAAATAGCTCATAAACAACCGAAGGGGTTTCAGTAAATTTTTTAGCTTATTCTCTAAATATCTGGTCTAGTCACAGACTTCAAGCTGATGCACATATTCAGAATGTACTCGTATATTATTTATAGTAAAACGGCTCGTCCTATGACATAATCAGACCATTTTGCGCACAATATTCTACCAAAGATTTTTGAATAGATACAAACACTTTTATTAAAATTCCATTGAAGCTCCTAATTTGTGGCAAAGAAAATATAAAATTTATAGCCAAATGCGCGTAATGTCGTGTAAAAAAAATGCGATAGGGTTATTATAGTTTTTTAATGAATACTTTCAGGTGGTATACCTGTTTTGTGGAAAGCACTGGAATACAAAAGAGTTTGGGTGAAATGTGATAAAGAGCAGGATGCTTCATATATTTACGAGTATTAAATTAGTTACAAGGCGAATCTTTAAAATGTGGTATTGTTTCATCAGCTGATTGGTGATGAATTAAAAGCTAAATTAAAAAGGAATTACTTGCGGTGAAAATTTATTGCAATAACTATTGCAAAGAAGACAAGTGCGCATTTCATTGCTTTTAATTATATCGTCTAAATGCTGGCCGTTATGTTGAGTACACTCCTGGAATATGTCCCCCCGCACTCCGTGAAATTCGCTGGGGAAGTGATATTGCGTTGTCATTAACGATACGAATACATTAACTATATTTTCTTCTAATGCTGAGATGGTCATTGGATTTGTTCTATAGACTCTACTTTTGAGTTACCAAAAAGTCCGTAGGGGCAAGACCGGGGGTCCTAGGTGACCAGGATATGCCACCAAATCGGCTTATCAGTTTGTTAAGGAAGAAATCACGGTCAATATACTGTTTGAAATACGCTCCGATTGCGAGTGCACATTGCTCACCCGTTCCCTGCAACATCGTGACTAAATAAGCACGAAAAACGAAGCTAACGCGGTTCCCTCCCCGCTTATGCGTTCAGCGGGACTTTAAATTTAAAACCTAATTCTGGCATCGGACACCCTGTATTTTATTTTCCTTTTCTTACTTCAGCTTAAATTTGACAATAGCCCATCAATTGTTGTATTTGTAGAACCGTTATCATCTTGTATTGGTTCTAGGTGAAAAAAATTCAAAAGGTATGGTCAATATCGGACCGTTAACCGGCATTCAGCGAATTTGAAATAATGGAGTGAGAGTACATTTATTCCTATTCGTAGTATATTGAGTGAAAGTAGACACTTTAGCTACAGTTGGAAAAACGTCAAACATTAGGGTAGCTCATAAATAAGTGGAAATAATCTAGCATCATAGCACAGCAACTACTTATGGTTGTATGTGTCGGGAGTTTTTTTTAACAGTTTGAGCACTTAAAATGATAATACAAAACAGAAATATTGTGGGAACTAATTTTTGTATCATAATCTGGTAGATAATTTCATAGAATTTATTTTTTGAATATGATATTCGGCATATGTTCGCCGTGGCTACGAGTTATATGGTTCATTCGATCAGTCAAATTTTTAACTACTTTCCCCTACTTATTTTTCTGGCCGTAAGGCAATAAATCGATTGTTAAGCGCGCTGTGTGGCAAGTTGCATCGTCTTTTTGGAACCAAATGTCGTCGATGTTAATCTTTGGAAACAAAAATTCAGTCAGCACTTTCCACTCACCGTAACGGCAGCTCCTCTTCATTTCGAAAGAAAAAATTTACGCAATTTGGAAGCGTTGATCAGACGCCAAACTTTACTGAACAGAAATCTCAACCAGTTTGCCATTATCAGCTGTTAAGCCATAGTTATCGATATCGATAGTTCTCATGCTAAAAAAATACCTGATGCTTGCCATAATAATTTAAGTATAAAGGTGACCTTCCCTATTGGTTCAAAGGAATTTTATAATACGTAAGTCAATTTTGTTTTCCCCTTTTTTCAATATTTTGTGTTGTGAGCCACGCAAACGGAGTCGCGGACATCAGCTAGTATAGAATAGAATTGAACATCGTTAAAAAGTACAGCCAGGTGTGGGTAAGCCAACACCTGCGCACAAGGTTTACAAGCAGATTCTTTTTCGTACATTTGCTGTTGGTATAAGCAAGAATAGCCTAAAATAATTGGAAAACCAAAAACAAAAATGATTCGATTAACATGAAACAAAGCAAAGGTCACTTTATAACTACACCAACAACAACTTCGACCTCACTGCACCTGCAGCAAATACTTAAATAGTGACAACGGGATTCAAAAGGACTTGGTTCATACATACATGGCCAAAAATTAAAGTAAATGTTAGACGAAAAAGAAGAGGATGCTGTAAAGCGAAATACCGATGTGGATGCAGTTTTATTGAGCCGAGCATGGGCTTGGATGGATATCATACAAAGGTATATGAGGATAAGGATATTTATAAATTGCGTATACATATGTGTATATAAATTGTGTATATATATTTATATGTATGCAGCATTAGTCCAACACTTAATGATAACAAATTTTTGGTAAGCATATTTAAGAAACATATAATTATTGGCACCGCTTGGGGGCCTTCGAAATATGGCATTCGCAAGACTTGACAGGATATGGGATAGGCCGGCAGCTAGCAAATCATATTATATTTTTTAGGTTTTCGTATATATAGAATACATACATACATAAATACATATACAAGCATATGTTTGCCAGTATTTTCATGCAGTTCCGCCAATCTTCTCAGCCCGCAGCCGAAGCACGCCCACAGACCAGCAGCAGCATTTCAGCGAAAAGTGGCCTATGTCCTTGTGGGTATATCCTTTACAAGCAGTTTCTTAAATTCCAGCTATTGCTGCTGCAGCTCATAGGCATTTGCAAACGAATTTACGAACGTGCTTGCATATTCTAGACACTGTTATCCTTGCAGGACGCATGTTTTGCAATTCGCTTTCATCTTTGCCACATGAAATGCATTTGCCGCAAATTGATTTTACTCGTTTGTCAATCGTCATTGTTTTACGCTTGCGCTCTGAAGCGGCACGAGCATCTTTACATGCGCAGATGTATGTATGTATGTAAGAGCATTTGAAATAAGCAGCAGAAGCCGAAACCATAGTTGACGCCTACGAAATTCTTGGTTTTAAATCTTTTTTTTTAATTTTGATGTTTTCAGGCGACGCCTACTACGAGCTCTTGCAATGGCCTTTTCGTGCCACAATTCTAACAGCCTACGACATGTCTTTCCTTTAATTTCTCATGCACTTCGACAAATGTTGTTTTGAAAATTGATTTGCACTTAGCCTGAATAGGTACTAGTTTTTTGTTTTTGGTCTTTTGTTTTTTACTTGAAATACTACCTAATTTAGAAATTTCTGAAATTTAAGTAGCTGCCCTGCTGGCACTCATTTCCTTTTTCTTCCTTGTCTCAGCAATGGTTTTTATTTAGTTTTAGTGTTTTTTTATTTTCACTTTTTCTATCGAGTACAGGATGTGGTTTCTGACCCATTGGAGTATTATTGCATTTGAATTATTGTTTGCGCATGCGCAACACATGTTTTAATTTAGACTGCATTTTGATGGCAGATTCTTGATGTGATGTCTACATACTTTTGTGCATTACTTTACCTTGTCTGGTACTTCAATTCAAACACTTGGCTTCAAGTGTGATATCACTTCAGGGATCTGAGTTGCAGTTACAGGATAGCAAGTGTGTATCTTCTAATGCATACTTGAAAAAAAAAACACAGAAACAACCGAAGTGAAATAATATTAGCTATACTTCTTGAGGACTTTAAATAAATGTAGCATACTTACTGAAAACACTGGATTCTTTCAAATATTAGGTACGGTTTTCTAATAAGGACGAGTCGATGCTGACTGGCTCTAACGACCATGTTGTTCTGGCGGCGTTTGTTAAATCTGTTGCTTGTTACTCAATCGGTGATGCTGAAGGTTACCGCGGAGGTGATGAGTATTTGTCATCAAAAATATGTGATTTCACCCTGATAGACATTTTCTTGTGAGGTTTTCTGATGCCGCAGTTCTAAGCCAATAAGCCGTAATTGACCGATGACCTTAAAACCATCATAACCCAGGTCGTTGCTAAATTTCAGTTGGATTCATACTGGAAAATCATTGAAAATTAGACATTCGGAGTCCGAGTCACCGTGTGAAGCTATGGCGGACATTTGAACTATGTCATATACTGTAGATACATATTGACATACATTGTCTTTTCAATTAAAAACATAATTGCGTTAGTGCCTCACATACATTTGGTTTTATTCCATTTATGAAAACCCTTATAACATCTTTTCCAGACAGTTTATCGGAAAACTCTCATTTGCATTCAATTTTATCTACTGAGTCATCCAATCCGCTAGGCCCTTAAGAAAAAAAACAAGACTGCTTCTTTAGACTCTAGAATATTTGTCTCCATGACTCCCTTCTCTCTTAGACGCAGGTTTCCTCAAGAAAGGCGCCAAGCAGATCCGACTATATTTTTGAGAAGGATAAGGCGCGATGTGCTGAAGAGTCATATAAACTGTTCGAAGTTGCTTGCGTGCATTGCGTTTGACCAACACTAATTCAGATAGGCGTCGATGTTAAAATATTATTGACTCTCTAACTTGTTTATAGCCTCATTAAAATCTTGGGAATATATCCCACATGGATTGAAGATGTTATTATTGGTATTTATTACCGAGCATGTCAACAAGCCGCTTGACTTATGAAAATCGGATAGAATCGGATAGATTGGTCTCACTTCCATCATATTAAGAAGCATGGAGAAGTTATTAGATGTGCGAATTGATTTTTTCTGCTACTCGGCTTGTCCTCACTAACGAAAAATTAATTGATTCGACCTTAGATTATCTGGTTAGTAAAATTGAAAAGTTTGTTCCTAATAATTTGTTGAATAAAGAAATACAAAAAACAACCCTTAAACATTATTAGAAAATGCTGCGGAAGTGACAATCCTTGACCGGACTTAAATAAAAGTCATTTATATGGTTGTTGAATTCACTACTCATTCATAGAAATATTTCCTAAAAGAGATAATCATCGCAGCTATCAAACTCTTACTCATATATAGATTTGTAGAATGTGGTTGGAGTCACTTGAGGGGGGACCCATTCGCTTGTCGCTTATCTCCATGACTATACCGACTATTGGAACTAATGGAAAAACTGTTCAGTAAGTTTGGAGACTTAGATCTTTTTTCAATGATCTTTGGCGAGATTCGCCTTCCCACCCAATATCTTGGTCACATGCACCACATGCATATTGTACTACATTCAGTTTCTACATTAGTTTCGGTCAGTAGCGAATGTGAATGAACAATTTCCAGCTGGTTTGGGAAAAACAATCGTTCAGTTTGGAGAAAGCTGTATACAGTTGAGTTCAAAAAGATAATATTTTTGTAGCAACCTGCACAAACATAAACGCAATCAACTTCACAAAGAGTCCAAGAGAAAAAAGAAGGGAAGCGCCAAAAACAAAGCCAAAAATGTGGGCAAAAAATTTTGTCGCGTGGCTCTCGAATGGTGGTCGTATATGCAAGAATAACAACAAAACAATATAAAAAGCTATTTTAATCTGTAGATACAATGTCTGTGGCTGTTGTAACACGGCCGCATCGATGGCGTCTACCACTATGGTGGCGTCGTCTAAAAACTCATCGCTAATCATCGTAATTATTGTTGCGGCGCGCACACAAAACAGCAACAAAAATAACATCTTGTACAACCGAACAACAACAGCAATGAGAGCAATAAAAGCGTAATGACAAAGGGAAGAAAGATGACAGAAGAGTCTTATGAGGGTGATTGTGAGGTTTTGTTTAGCGCGGGCGCAAAATTTGAGGGAGCAGCTAAGCGGAGCAGGTACGAAGGGCAGTGGCGCATCGATATCATGATTACAAGTTTTCGAACTTTTGTCATTTTATTTTGCGTTTTGCTTTAGTTGTGGCAGCTTACAATTTTGTTGCTGATTTTTGTCTTCTGCCTTTGTTGTTGTTTTTGCGTTGCGTTGCATTGTTACTTGTCTGCATGAAAAGACAATATTCCACCTGTTGAATCGAAGTATATTTTAGTTTTCAAGTTTTCATCATTTTTTTGTTGTTTTTCGCTTTTTGCGCTTCTTCTTTCCTGGCCGACTCCACATGCCTGCATTCGAGCACTGCAAGCGTTGCCGTTGTTGTTTCATTTTGCTGCGCTTACTGCTGTTTTTGCTGTTGTTGTCGACTGGTGTTGGCTATGACTGACAGACGGACTGTCTGGCTGTTGGATTTCGATCAGTTGCTCTGCTGCTCCTTTGTCATCTGCAATTTTGCCCAATGCTGGTTGTGATATCTGCCAGCGAAGGTGGCGTGGTGGCATGCAACACGCAGAGCTTTGACTTTTACTTGACGACTTTTGGCGCACAAAAACTGCCATCGAAACAATTAAAATGCGCACATTTTGCCATTCAAAAGCAGCAACAACAAAATAGTAGAGATGAAAAACGGAAATCGCCAATGCTGGCCATGCAGGTGTACACACTTACACTCACACCTACAACATTGTAGTTGCTAAGCCATGCGTGTGGCAACGGCACTCACTCACAGAGTCACCGGATGTAGACAGATGCGCATGATTTTGGTGTGTGTATGTATATGTATATATAATGTAATGGAGTAAAGCACAGTTTACTCCATCACTAGTCGCGTACTACACACTTCGTGACTCTCGCCGAACTAGTGCAAAAAGAAACTAGTGCAAAACGAGGAGGTGGTGATTGGAGTTGTGCTAGCAGCCTGAACGCACATATACTTACTTACTTACTTACTTATTGTCCTTACTTACCTACGTACCTTCACCGCTTTGGGCACGAAGAGACTTCATACTGCGAGCAGTGCACACCAGCAGTTGATGAAACTAGAAATAGGCTCGGCTGCAGCGTCACGTCCGAGAATCTAGTGCCACTGATTTGATGAGTCCGGATACATGGAACAAAGCACAGTACATGGCTGCCAAAATAGTGCGGTGACTCCGGTACAGCCAGCAGGCAAGGCGGATGCACGAACGCCAAGTATGTAAGTATATAAACCAGCAAACCTACTCAGAGGTGAAAATACAGGTAATCTGACTATACCACTCTTAGAAACTTACTTATCTATAATATGGATAGGGACATGGTAGGAGAGGGCGTACTGATCCGACAGGGGTGGCTCTCTCCTGGAATGATTTTACTGTAGGTGGTAACAGGGAGATGTAATTTCTGACGTATTGCATCAGGACAGTAACGGGCGTTGAGTGTAATGCTCGAACCGCCTCCTGACGAAATATTTGACGGGAGCATCCGACTAATTACTACTGTTCCTATAGGGTGGTGCAACGGAGGTTTTTTTTATTTATAGGTACGATTTTGGACACTTGCAGTGTTTCCCCATTCAAGAGCTTGAGTCAGTAATGATTATGAACTGAGGTTCTTTGAAATAGACTGCCTGATGTTAAGAAACAAAATTACGCCGAAAACATTGTTAGTGTGCCAATAATGCAAGGCGGAACTGAGCAATTGCGCTGGCCACTCTGCATTGTCAAGTTAGCACATTCGCATCGAGCTAATATACCTTAAATTATCATAGTTTAATCGCGGTATTTTGGCAGTCCAACAGAGCTATGCTGTTTTTTAGCAAAATACTGCTGGGAGAGTGACTATCATTCGGAATTCACAGAGAGCAACTTCTCTTCGATTCTCGGTGTATCGCCGAAAACGATTGTAATACGTGTTACCAATAACGCACAGTGCGGCCGAGAGCCAAGGCGCTGACTTTGCTGCAGTAATGTCTTGTGTAACGACATTCGTATCAAAGTAAAGACGGCCGCCGTAGCCGAATGGGTTAGTGCTTGACTGCCATTCTCAATTCACAGACGAGACAAACAGTTAAGAACAACAGTATTTCTAATAGCGAAACAGTTAAGAAGCTTCAGTTTTCTAATAACGGTCGCCTCAAGCAGGCAGTGGCAAACCTCCGAGTGTATTTCTGCCATGAAAAAGCTCCACATAAAAATATCTGCCGTTCGGAGTCGGCTTGAAGCTGTAGGTCCCTTCATTTGTGGAACAACATCAAGACACACACCACAAATAGGAGGAGGAGCTCGGCCAAATACCCAAAAAGGGTGTACAAGGTTATATATATATATATATTGATGTGGGAACATTTATATATAGTAATCGCCAACAGCTTTGTTTATTTAGGATCGGAATAGAAAAAAAAACCCAAAATGAGATATTCGAAGTAAGCAGTTAACATGTGTCGAGAGAGCCAAAGGAGACCGGGATGTAAATATCCTTGGAGAAAGTACTTCTCTTCAGTCCAGAAAAGTACACTTCTCACAAACTGAGAATTCTCGTTTCCCGACGGCAACGTTTTTCTTTCATAAACGAGAATTCTCGTTTCCCGATGCGAATGTGTTAGAAGTTCTTTGACAAGTACAGCACCCCAGTGTATTCCAGTGTGCAACTTTTATCCGCTTAACGTAGAATCTGCCTTAAGGGGGATGGGATCTGTTAATTCTAGGAAGGAGTCACGCGTCGTAAAGGAGCAGACAGAAGAATGCATTCGCCAAAAACTTACATTGAAAATAAAAATAAATAAATATGCGTGAAATAGGCATATTTCGTATAAGACGTCCCTTCGCGTAGTAACCCATATTAAATACAGATATTTATGACGCTGGTGGCGTTAATATTGGTTAGCAAACTTTGTTCTTGCTTAGATGCAGATTGATAGTTCTCAGTTGTTTTCAGGTTAGTGTTCCTTGGCAGTTCATTATCCGGCTCAAATATGATTTTTCCATTTTAAGTTAATCAGCAGCTTTTGAATAGGGTAAAGAAATAACCAATTCGTAAAAGGTATAAAATTTCTTTAAATATTTTGACTCCAACAATACATTACAAGCATACAATACATAACATATGCCTACACACATGGAGATAATAAGTGTTTGAATCTTCAAACCATCGACTTTGTTTGAGATGTTTCAAAGGTGCCCTAATTGGGTACTTCTATTTTTAATTTTAGCACAGCCCTTCAGTTCAATTTGACCATACCGCACACTTTTACACAGGCCCTTCGGCAGAAAATGATAAATCTTCCTATCGCCGTTGCCAAGGTACAAGGCTCCAAAAATCTTCCGCAGAATCTTTCCCTCAAACACGCAAAAGGACGCCTCATCGGATATTGTCATCGTCCAAGCATCTCCGTGATGCGATAGCACGAGCAGGATGAGAGACTTTTGAAGTGTTAGTTTAAATCATCGAGGAGATATTTTACTACTCCATTGCTTACTCACGTTTCTTATCGGAATTAATACTGATTCCTAAATAAGCGAAGTCTCGAACAAAATCATAACTGATACGCAAGCGCGCCGACTGTTTGTTTGACGACAGGAGATACCTCGTTCACCACCAGACCCATTCGCTTCGCTTATTTATTCAGCTTAGAAAACATAAAAACTTAAAACTAACAGGGCGGGGATAGCAAATTCAGACATCGTGACATATAGGCAACTTCTTTCCATGCTATCGAATGCGGTTTTGAAATGGGCGCAGAGATGGTGTGTGCCGATTCTTCTTTCATGGGTATTTTCCACGACTTGGCATATTGCAAATATACGGTAACTTCTCCTTAATTTGGCCGGAAAAAAGTACCTACATTTAAAAAATCTGTCTGTAGTAGAGTGTAAAATTATATTGAAAAACATAGTAAATAGAGTTTCTTCTGTAATATTCATATATATTTTTTAATTTCAAACACAATAGTTGCTACAAATATTTTCATTTAGAAGTAGAGAAAATTGATGTTCTTCTGTTAGAGATAGTCAAATGGTGTTAATTTTGTAATGCTACGCTCGCTAGCGGAGAGTTTTTAGCAAACTAAAAATCAAAATGGGTTTTTCGTACCCAAAAACTATAAGCCCAAACTTTCTTGCAAGATTTAACAAAGTAAAAGATAATGTTTTAAAAATTAATTTCATTAAAATTTAAGAAAATAAGCAGGCTTGAAATTCATTTATAGATATGTCTCCCTGGATTTTTTCTTCAGAATTGTCAATAAACTTTATTCGCCGAAACAAAGTCGGTTATATTTTTTAAGAACAAATTGACCCGCCTTAAGGTACATATATAAAATAAAAATTTACCTTAAGCCAAAAATTTGGGATTTAGTACCAATGTGCGTCGGCAGCAACAAGTGGCAGAAGTAGTGAAGAGCAGAGTTGCAACACAACTTTTCCTAAACCGCCGCTGCATAAGGCAAACATCAACAAAAAAGACTCTCTGCCACTCTCCCAAACTCAAGAAAGGAAAAAACTATGCAAGTTCAACAACTTTCAGGTGCACGCAAATAAAAAATCACAATCCGCGGCATCTACTTACAACAACGCTGAAGCACAAATCCACGCATGTGAAGAGCAACACCAACAACATCACAGCAACTGTACAAAAAATGAGTTAAGATACAAGAGATTAGCAGGAAACGCAGTCAAAAAATAATGAGCTGCTTGCGAACTTCAAAGCTCCACAAAAGTGCAAAATGCTGCGATGGACATACTCGTATATAGTTGTTGTTGCTTACCACCACGGCATCTTTGGCATGAAGGTGTGTAGATGAAATCCATTAAAATCGTTTATCTCATTGGTAACATCTGCGTGCAACGAGGTAAATGTTGCACGCATAGCCATTTGTATTAACGCAAAGCTAAACTTTTATATGTACGAGTATATGTACATATGTGTGTATGTGTATGTGCTTAATAATATGTTCGTATGAGTGGTTGTTTGCCTGTTTAAATGAATCCTTTCATTATTCTCTTCGTTGGTCACTTTTAATTAGGAAACGTGAAAGTTAGCGTGGCAATTTGAGTTTCCTTTCCATATACGAGATAATCTGTTGCATCTGAGGCGTATCCATATCTATCAGTCGCAATTGCGAATGATCGACACAACTTTCTTTTTCTTAAAAAACATATTTTTAGAACCGAAGTCATGGTATACCTAAAAATGTCTTTTATTCTTTCAAAAAAGTTAAATTAATTTATATAACCCATGGGCTCGAAAGTTGCAAGTAAAACACGCTTTTTGATCTTCAAAATTAGCTTTATTCATCAACGTAATTTCCATCAATAACAACACAATCATTCCATCGTCACTCTAACCTCTCAATACCACTTTTGTACAACGACTTTTCTTTTCCCTCAAAATAGGCCTAGATCTACGAACTGTCAGTAGCCGCTGAGAGCCAAACCCTTCAAATACGGTGGATGTGGGACAATTCGAAGTTCAAGTCATGTAGTTTTGCTATTGTTTTGATTGACTTGTGACACGGTGCGTTGTCTTAATGAAACAAAAATAACAAAAGGAACGTCACTCTCAGCACAATAACTCGCGAACTAACCAGTAGAATATCATGCAATTTTAATAGGTGTCTTCTAGAGATTAAAACTATCTGAAAAAGAGGTGAATGCAATAAAATAAGTGTCATTTATGTATTGAGCTACGGACATTTCAGCTCATGTGTTATGTACTACTGTGGGCAAAAAGTACGGTGAATTTATTTGTCAAACTTCGCGGGATTAAAATTTCATTCTAGTTATTTTTTTCATGAGTTGGCAGCACTGTTAATAACATCTGGGCCAACTTTCATGTGAATGTCATTATCAGTAATATATTTTCACTTGTGTTTACCAAACGACCAAGAGTGCATTTTTCGATTTTTACAATGTCTGATTTGATTGAGCAGAGAAGTGCCATCAAATTTTGTTTGCGGAATGAAATTTCTGCTGCGGAAACGTTTAGCATGTTGCAGAAGCCATTTGGTGATTCGACCATTTCGCAGGAAAATGTTTATAAGTGGTACAAAGACTTCAAAGAGGGAACGTGTAGAGCGCTCCGGACGAATATCGACGTCAACAGATGACCAACACGTCAATAAAGTGAAGGAGTTAGTGCTCAAAAATCGTCGGTTGACTGTTAAAGACCTTACTGATATGATCGGAATATCAGAAGGATCTGTGAAAACCATTTTGAAAGACCATTTGGGCCTACGAAAAGTCAAATCTCGTTTGGTACCGAAAACTCTCAATTTCTTGGAAAAAAGTCGTCGCATTGATGTGTGTGAAACAATGCTTTCAGACTATCAGGACAAGCTCAAATGCATCATTACGGGAGATGAGACTTGGATTTATGCTTACGACCCTGAAACAACCGACCAATCAAGCGAATATCGTGCTAAAGGCGAGACCAGACCGAAAAGAGCACTTCAAAGTCGTTCAAAGGTCATGTCAATAAAGGTCATGATGACAGTTTTTTCCGATTTTTGTGGTGTGGTGCACTATGAATTCCTTCCACCTGGCCACACTGTTAATAAGGAATATTATTTGAGCGTTATGCGTCGTTTACGTGAAGCAATTCGTCTAAAAAGACCAGAGTTATGGGCCAACAACTCTTGGTTTTTGCATCACGATAATGCACCGTCTCACACTGCACTCGTTCTTCGTGACCATTTCGCCAAAAATTCCACGCATATCGTTCCGCAACCACCGTATTCGCCTGATTTGGCTCCGTATGACTTCTGGCTATTCCCAAAACTAAAGAGACCACTCCGGGGAACGCGTTTCGAGTCGATTGAGGAGATAAAAGCTGAATCGGAGAAGGTTCTGATGGCTATACCGGAAATGGACTATTTGGCATGTTTCGGGGATTAGAAAAATCGTTGGCATAAGTGTATTTCATCGAGAGGGGATTATTTTGAAGGGGATGAAATTGATTTACAAGAATAAATAAAGATTTTTCATTTTACAACCAAATTCACCGTACTTTTTGCCCACAATGATTCGGAAGCCTAAATTGCTGCTTAATGGGGAGCTCATCGTAGAATACTCATCTTCCTACTGGGCCCCTGTTTTTGTTTCAGCTTTTTCTACTTACCTACCTCCCTAAAATTAATGTAAAGTTTTCGGTTTTCTATTAACAAAAAATGCAAAAACAAACAAAAGAAAAAAGCATACGATTAGTTCCAACTAACTGTAAAAAATTTAATTAATTGTTATAATTTTAGTTTATTATTTAATTTCTCATAACTTACACATTCAGCTAAATTTAGATTATTCTTGTTTGTTAATCTCTTTCCTATTTTATGGATACACTCGTATTTCTAATATTACATCATTTTTCATTCTCCTCCTACTGTCTCTTTTGTGGTATGTCAAGTTACACTGCGGGCAACCAATCGAGCGGGTTGTTGGGTCTTTCCCAAGTTCAAAATAAAGAAAAGCTACATACATACATATATCTTTGTATATGTAAATAATTAAAAATGGTAGCAACCACTTTAGAATGGTAGCAATGGCAGCAAATTGACGATTGTTAGTCAGCAGGCAGCATTTTTCAGATGCCACGAACCCGCATTTCTTCGCTGCAAACATTAGCAGATAAGCGGAAAAGTAGCTACAGCAACACAAGCTGTAAAAGCGTGTTAACAAAATACCAACAAATTAGCAATTGAGTCAGCTAACAGCAAAAGCAACAAATTGTTGGAGGAACTGTACTTAGTACCTTTATCGCCTACACATCTCTTGCCCTGCAAGTAGGTGGAAAATGTGCTATTGGTAAGCGCCAGCTAACTGTCTGACTTTCTGTCTGCTAAGGTGGGCTATTTTTAAAGTTTTCTTAACACCCGGGAAGGGTAACCGAATTATAACAGAAGTACATTTGTAACACGTCTGATTAATTAGTCTAAAGAGATCCAATACCCAAAACAACAAATAGAGGGTGTCACATTAGGACCCCTTACATTGAAATTTAAGAGAACACGCAGAGATCATTTAAAAAGTTATTATGCTCATTAATGCAATTAAAGCGTAGACACGGAGGTTATGTACAGAACACAATATCAGTTAAAGGCTTCCTCGTGGAGTTAGTTCTTTTTTATGACCAGATTTTCGGGGACAGTTTAGCAGTACCGGCTATCTTGTCTTTCACAGCAGTCGCCGTAACCGAATGGGCTTGTGCGTGACTACCATTCGGTAAGCCCCGGGTTTGAAAATCACTAGAGACATGAAACATCATATTCTAGAAACAGGTTTTTCTAATAACGATCGGTCTTCAGCGGACAATGACTATATTTCTGCCATGAAGAAATTTCTCATAAAAACCATCTGATGTTCGGAGGCGACGTAAAACGGTAGATACCTCACTTTGTAGAACAACAAGAAATATCACATCACAAATTTGGGCATAAGTGTGGTCAGGGACATACAAAAAATTTATCTCGATTTACTAATTTAGGAAATACATTGTCAACCGCATACTCCGAAATGCACCAGTCCAGACTTGGTTTTGCCATTCATCCATCCCAAAATTCGTACCAAACAATATCTCTCAGAAAATGCAGATGAATATTATAACTAATCAGAATACGCCCCGATATATTCCAAATTTGCTCCGCTGGTCATGGTGCTCTATATGACACTAAGGACCTTTTCATTTCAACTCTCGAACCGACTTATCCGGTACCCCTTTTCTTTTGGCCCAACATCGACGAAACAACTCGTTTTTGAACTTTATTAGTAGATGATTATGGCTACAAATGATGTGTAAAACAATCTATGTAGACCCCATAAAAGTCCTAATACAATAATAACAGGGGGTTTTACTTTTAAAGGGTAACGCTTGAAGATGCTGAGGAAGGATCCAAGGGACTATGAGGTGTCAATCAGGTCAGTGACATAACTCTGAGATCAGTGATAATAAGAGAATTTTCTTCCGTTTCGATAGTCTCAAAAACACATATCAAACAACTTACTCAAAATAAGAAGACCGTACGTACAAGTACAGTGGAAAATACAGGGTATCTGCTACTAATGTACGTATCAACGCCTCGATCGGTTTGCGAATGGACGTAATATTCGAGTTTCTCAAGATTGTTCAGTTTACTCTTTATTATACTCAAGCTTATAAATAATCCAATTCCCAGCAAAATTTAACAAAATACTTGGATCACTTGATATGCGAGTGAACTTTCCCTACCTGATGGTTAGGTACCTGAATGGATCTTCATGTGCTTTCTATACCACACCGTTGCTGTGGGAGCACTGTAAATTGAGTTCAAGAAATGTCAACCAAAGTATTTACTCACAAGGTTCGTGGCACACATGCTTACGATTTCTGAGCTTATTTAGAGGCGCCCTGCATGTAGTTGACTTTTTGGCTGGGTTATTAGTGGAACTGGATATGAAGGCCTTCACGCATGGTGGGTTATGTAACAGTTAAGCAAAGAGCCTAATATTTTTAGGTAATGATTTCGACTTTACTGTTCTTTTTGTCGTCTTTCCATTGACGTTTCCGTCAACGTCTACTAACGCAGACGGTTTTGTTTTTGAAAAAGTCTAGCTTTTAGTGAGCCGAAGTGATTGATCAGTACGGCTCAGCTAGACTACCCGGTAAGCCGTTTTCTTTTGAAGAGAAAAGTATAAACTTTCTCATTCCATTGTCAGCCTGTCTTTTGCATTTTGTGTTTTCTGCGAAAATTTTAAAAAATCTTTATTCTCAAATATCGAGCGGAAAATATTGAACAAAGCGAAAGAAAATTCAGAGCTCTGGTTGTGGTATGGGTCGGCCATATGCTTCGGGCACTCACTTTTGATCTGAAAGACATTTTTTAAACTGACTCACCCTACTACCTAATATTTGTGCTATTTCTATTACTGATCTATTTCTGCTTCCGTTGCTCTGCCTCCCCCACCGCCATATCTATTTTCCCCACTTCACTCCGGTTTAATGATTTGTTGTCTATGTAATGATGTGAAGAATTACATGCTAATATGATGTACATGCCCTCGGCAACAACAGAAACAACAAAAGCTAAGAGATAAACAACAGCAACAGATAGATCCAAACAAAGCCAAGGCAACAGCAACACCCAAGCAGCAACAGCTTCATTTCGAGCCCACTAAGAAATACACGCACACGCACACATACATATACATAAATAAATATACAAAATGTAATTTATCCACACTCATCGCCGAATTCCCATGCTGTCCATTTGGACATCTTATTATTATGCTTTTCGATGTGTACGTGCGAGTATTCAAAATGCCTCACAACAAAAATGATAAATGAATAAATCGTTAAAACGGCAGCTAAGTGCAACAACAACAAACAGAATAACAGCAAACAGCTTAAAAAGTTTACACGGCTACTTAAAAAGGTATATAAAAATCTAATAAAATATGTGAACGTGCTTTGTGAAAAAGTCAGAACATTTGGACCATTTATTTGTGTTGCGAGAAGTGTTGCTCTGAGTATTAACTTTGCGCATGCGCAGTGTGACCACAGGCACAGTCGTACTAAAGCGAATTTGCTGCATTTTTCACGGTTTAAAGCAGTGAATACTTGTTTGCGAAAATGTATCTACCATTGGTGTTGCATATTAAATTAGTTCAAATTGATATTTGGCATTCATTCAAAAGTGGTTAAAAAGATTTTTAAGTCCAAATTATAGATACTCTGCGCTGGATAAAACTAAATTTGAAGTTTTTTATGGCAATGTAAATAAAACGCGAATTCAGCTGAAGTTAACTGGCTGCAATTTATTTATAGACTAACCCACATACAATTTAAAGGTGCTTAGGCTAAGCTTCTGCTTCAGAATTTGCTGCGTATTTTGATGTTGTTCTGCGAATGGAATACCCTACCGTTTTATGCCACCTTCGAATGGTAAAGGGGGTTTTTATGAGAAGTTTGTTTTGTAGGGGAAATGGGCTAGGAACTTTTCTATAGCCTGCTCAGGGGTGTCTGATGTTAGAAGTGACTTTTTTCTTTTGTACGTATTGAAACCAGAACCTACTTCTGGCATGTGAATCAGTTCCAATAACCCTGTCAACAGGCCCTCAAGGGCGAAAGCAAATTACTTTCAATGAACTTGTCATTGTAGAACTCATTACGCTTCAGATTGTCGTATATGTGCATGTGTGATATATATATATGAGTACTAATATTCATTTAGATTAATTTATTTATGTATTTATTTCAGATCTACAGTACAATGCACCTTACATACAGGCGCACAAGCAAGATTTTTTCGGAGGCTTCTTTTTGTATAAAAATCTTTAAATGATAAAAAAAATTAATAATGAGAACCAACACATTTTAGGGAAAACTAATTGGATTGGAACAAATAAAGGCATTTAGACACATGACTTATTCTTAATAGTTTGATAGATTAATATAAAGACCTGCTACCCGTTTCAATCACTTTTGTGACGTCGTACTTCTTAAATACACTCCCTTTCACTTAAATAGGGAAAATATTTTCTTGTGGCTATAATTAAAATGGTGAAATCACGTTATCAAATAGCTACTAAAAAAGCGCGAATATGTCGTTCGAGTATTTGGCTTACGACTTATCGCTTGGAGAGCAGGAAGTGAGCCCTCCAACAATGAATCGACGATTGCTTCGAGAGTTGATCGGTTCAAAAGTATTAATTAATGCTTACTTTCAAATAAATAGTTATTTTATTTTATAGTATCAGTATAGTTATTTTATTTTATCTTATATATTATTATTTTATTTTACTCAATTTGCGCAAATACAATTGAAGAAAAAACCCTAAGTTTATTTTATCAGCTTGGGCTAGTAAGCATGGGATATTTATTATCTTTTGTTATCCGTCTTTGCGTTACTCACTCGTTTTGATATCTAATTTGCCAAAGATGCCACTCTCTGTCAGGGTGAATAAATAGAGGAGGACAACTGTTTAGTATTAGTTTGTGAACAGCGCAATCGTTAGTGCAATCGGTAAATATTCTTGACAAAAATAAATTTTAAAGCTAGTGAATCAAACTACAGATCAGACATGCGCAAACAAGCTTGGAACAAAGTAGAGAATTGTGCAAAATCTGCTCAGTACAAGAGTCTCTAAAATCTTTCGCATAACTCTTTAAAAATGCTAAAGAAGTATAAGTTTTTGCGCTAAGCGTTTTTATTTCAGTTTATTTTATTTAATTTTATTTTATTTCTCTTACTTTTTTTATTTCCTTTTTATTTTTTTTTTCACTTTATTTTCTTTGTTTATTATTTTTTTATTTAATTTTTTGTTAATTTTTATTTATTAATTTATTTTATTTCAATGTTTGTAATTCCTTTACATATTTTTTGCGGATTAATGTTGGTTTATTAAAGATACTCTGTTATTCACATAACTTTCCCATCCAAAACGTGTCTCTTCTCAAAGGCATTTACTTCCCCATACTTGTAATAAGCACAAAGGTCTGAGATTTCCTCACTAGCTTAAACAGATAAATACATTTTAGTTTAGTTGTAATCAATTTCAACTAATTTAGGCAACCAATAACGGTATTATATTATTTGTATAATGTGTTTACCTGACTTTTATTTTAAATGCCTATCAGTATTCATTTCTTCCGCAATGTTTTTCCTATAAGCAAATTTATATTCATGCTTCAAGTCTGAACCTGCCGGAATTTTCTTTGCTGCCTTTGCAATCAATTTTTATGCAAATTTTTCACAGTCAGGATTTGCTATCCCTTACAAATGGAACAACAATCATTACAATTAAATTGCAGCTACATATTCAATGAGCATAACGAAAATCTATAACTGGAAATGTGATAAAATGCAAATAGTAAACATCGTAGTATAGTGGCCAATACCTGTAGTATTTAAGTTGTAAATTTATGCTTAGATTTTGCATCTCCATTTTAACATTGAATAATTACTAATTCAATTGCTTACTAAACTTACTTATGATTATATGCATGTATTAGTAAATAAATTTTTGTGTTTTTTAGGAAATACTTTTTGGTACAAAATCTCACAGTTGCGGACTTTTTTTCATTGCCTTATTAAAATATGGTTTAAATAAATATTAAGGATAATTTTAGTTGACCATTGAAATATAATAACTTATTATAGGTGTTTTGCCTTTTTAACTAACCATTTTTGGTATGTACATAACTTTGTCTATGTTATCATTATAAAATAAATTGAAATTATATATCTCTATAAAGCAGTGGTAACATTAATTATTCTAAGAAATCTTTATATTAAATGCAAGTACATACATATATTTTCGAGCCTCCTTGACCCCACACCTGCAAATACTGTGGATTATGTCAGAAAAGCCTGTTGAATGAAAAATTTTAGATGGAGACCGTCAATTTCCACTGCTAAAACATTTTTTTCTTACCGAATTTCGTGACACCACTGCCTTAATATCAACTTCAATTTCATAAATTGACAACTCACCTCAAAAGCTTTTGCATTCGAAGTTAACGATTTGATTAGCTTGAAGCCATGTAGAAAAGGATTGTCCATATAAGAAAACGGGACAAAGCCAAAACAGAAATTTTACAGATGTTAAGACACATTTAGTAGAAGGTAAAAAAGTAGCTTTAATTTTATTATACTCGTATACTCGTAAGTACAAAACTTCTTTAAGGAGTTACATGGGTTTCGTCGGGTAAAAAAACGCCTATTTTCAATATTTTTTTTTCTATGTAAAAAATTATTTATTTAATTCAAACTTTCTTCTGTTTCATAGATACATCTTTAAAGAATAATTTCTGAAATTTTCAACAAAAAAAATTGAGACTCCTCCATTGTGACGTCATTTCCGGTGACCCCTCGAACAAAAGGTGCGTCCGCGTTGTCAGCATAACTCCTGAAAGGATCATTAAAAATGAAAAAAAATAAGTGTTTTAGTTAAGACCATAAACTCGTGCTTGAACGAAGGAAAGAAAAAAAATATAAAATTGGAGTTTTGGCAGACATTTTTCCAAAAAAATGCAAATTTCGGTCAAATTTGCTTGATATTTTGTTTTTTTTTAAATAGTTATAATTGAAAAAAAAAATCCTTCGTTCAAGCACGAGTAAGTTGTATCTCGAACACCTGTGTTAAATCGGTTGAGTAATTTTCGAGAACATTTGTCAACAGACTTTGAAAACACGGTTCCGAGAAAAACGCGTTTAAAGTTTTGAGTAACAATAAAAGTGGCTTGGAGCGCACACATTCCAAAGACTGTATCTCCGAATTTATTATTCAGAGACTCCTCCATTGTGACGTCATTTCCGGTGACCCCTCGAACAAAAGGTGCGTCCGCGTTGTCAGCATAACTCCTGAAAGGATCATTAAAAATGAAAAAAAATAAGTGTTTTAGTTAAGACCATAAACTCGTGCTTGAACGAAGGAAAGAAAAAAAATATAAAATTGGAGTTTTGGCAGACATTTTTCCAAAAAAATGCAAATTTCGGTCAAATTTGCTTGATATTTTGTTTTTTTTTAAATAGTTATAATTGAAAAAAAAAATCCTTCGTTCAAGCACGAGTAAGTTGTATCTCGAACACCTGTGTTAAATCGGTTGAGTAATTTTCGAGAACATTTGTCAACAGACTTTGAAAACACGGTTCCGAGAAAAACGCGTTTAAAGTTTTGAGTAACAATAAAAGTGGCTTGGAGCGCACACATTCCAAAGACTGTATCTCCGAATTTATTATTCAGATCGACTTCAAAATTTAGGATAATATTCCTGAGATGTTTTAGAAATTAATAAGTAAAAAAATCGATTTTTTGAACCCACGAAACCCATGTAAATCCTTAAGGATCCGCTCCTACTCAAATGAAGCCTTAGGTATTAAGTATTAAGTATTCTCTTTCTTACTTTCTTCGTTTAAAAATTAAGTTAATTTGGGGTATATTCCAGAATATTATTAAAATCCCTGTTTATAATAAACAATGATTAACACAGGAACCTCTTACAGATTAAGGATTTAATAGTGCTGTTCAATCGACGGCAGTAAACTTTTTTAATGACCTTCGGTACAATAGCGTCAGCTACCAACACCTTAATGGAAAAAGAGGCTGTTCGGCATCGAACGCTCCGTCAGTAGTGGAACGATAACTCGAACGTTCGAAGTGGAGTTTAGTATGGATTATCCTTGATACCAATGCAACCCGTAAGGTTCGATTTAGACTCGTCTAATAAAATATTTTATGTATTTTGTTGTATTTCACTTCTCAACATAAAATACAAAAAAGTGTCCATATATACAGAGAATTCACGCCGCAGCTTAAATTATACAGTTAAAAGCACCGCTATTTCCGGAGCAGATCTCCAAACAAATGAAATTGTATTTTTAGTCTGCGAAGGTTTGTAGAGTGAGTTTGAAATAAAGCAATATTAAATTTTATGTACCTTTGTTTTTTTTAACCATTTGACCGCGTACTTCGCGAAAAAAGTGAGTTAGTTCTAGAGCATTTCAAAAAAAGGAATGTCGTTTCGTAAAATAGCTGAAATTGTACACTTAAGATCGTCAACAGTTGCAACACATTATTGAACGCTTTATGCATGAAAATCGTGTGATAAATACAACTTTCTCGGAGAAAGAGTGTCAGTGGATTTTTCTTCAATTGGTTAGTGCGTCAAACGCAACAAGCGCTCTAAAGTTAGCTGAAGTGGCCAAAAAAGATTTAGGTAGGAATGACATCCAGAAACTGTTCGAAGAGTACTGATAGAAGCAAATTTAAATGGCAGATGAGCCCGTAATAAACCTTTCGCAGAAGTAAAAGATTTCAGCTTGCGCGTGACCATCTAAATAAGACTCCACCATTTTGGAGGACCCTACTTTTTGCTGACGAGATAAAATGGTTTGGGCATGCACGTCGTCAAATGGAGCTGGAAATTTGACCTTTATCGAAGAAACAACGAGCAAATATGTTTACTTAAGACTTCTGCAAGGAAATTTGGTTCAAAGCGCTAGAACATTACAAGTTGAAGCTGACTTTCACTTTTATTAAGATAACTACCATAAGCACAGCCCCAAATAATATATATAAGTACAAACATGGTTAATATGTATATAAATGTCCCCACAGTGTTGAAACTCCCGCGCCATCACCGGATTTGAACGTAATCGAAAATTTGTGGTCGGTTTTGAAGCCAAATACAATACACGTGAGAGAATATGACATCCATAACAAATCTGATCTTAAAAAGGCGATACTTGAAGAGTGGAATCAAATAAGTCCCGAATGCACAAAAAACTTAGTTGACTTCATGTCTCGCAATTGACAACAAAGTACTAAATAGCTTAAAATTTTAAAAATTAGAAATAAACAGCTGCTCTTTTTTGACTGCATCATTTAAGCTGCGGCGTGAATTCTTTGTACTTTATGTTGAGAAATGAAATAAAACCAAATAAAAAAATTTCTTCATACTCTGTTTTCAATTTTCGCCAAATATACACTTTTTTATAAAGTGCCTTACGGGTCGTATTTGTTTCAAATAAGAGTGAGTGACTGTATTTAATGTTTGATTTCGTTTTGTCTAAAGGCGATACTTTTAGTGCTTGTTTGTCGTTAAAAATACCTTTTTCGCAGGCTCCCTCTCGAGTCAGTTTTTCTAGCACCGTCTGGTCTATTCATAATTCTTTAAAAAGTATCTGCTAGTGAACTGTTCAAATTCTTGTCTTTCACTTATTGTACGGATATAGAATTTCTCTTTCGTAGATCCAACTATTTGTTCTTGTGAATCAAATTCTTAAAGTGATACATTCTCTAACTTTCAGTACAATTGCGTAATGACTTTTTATAAATAACAAATCCTTTGCGATCTAAAGAAGCAAATATTGCATGTAGTCGCGAAACAAAGAAGTTACCTATCTTCTGCAAGTTAGTTTAACTCTACAAATGAAAACTTGACACTTATCCACGTTGTTATATGCATACAACCCCCTCTGAATTTGCTGTTTTTACAAATTGAGGAAAAGGTTAGAGCTGCTTTGAATAGCAAGTGCACTAAATAACGATGTACCATATAGTATAACGATTCCTTTAATAGCTGTAGAGATGTTGGAAATAGAATTACATCAACACTTCTTGTGCAGATGTACACCACTTATTAGGATGCGCTTCAGATTGCTCTGGAATTTAGACTAGATGCCTCTAGAAATTTGTTTGAATTCGACAAAAGATCGGGATGATTTAAGAACAGGTAATATACAATATTGCCCATGT
>JAYXIM010012058.1:0-144532 GCA_037575425.1 Anastrepha fraterculus | reverse complement strand
TACACTCGGACAGCACTAATTATTTGGAGTACATAAGATTTGCTTAGATTTTCAAACATCTGGGGAAAGTTTTTATTTTCTAGTGGTAGTCATAAGCCAACACCACATCAACTAACCGCCTACCATAGCCGTTGATATATTGGGTAGTCGAAAAACTCTTTTCGTATTTCTAATCAAACTTCAACTCATTTTTTTTTATATTTATAATGAACTTTATTAAACCAAATATGTACCATTTTGGTCGACCACCTTTTGCCATTTTTCTTCTAGAGACATTATTCCCTCAGTGTAAAACTTTTGTGGTTTCTCGGCGAAAAACTGCGACAAGTAATTTTCACAGGCTTCTCTTGAAGCCAACTTTACTCCATTAAGGGAGTTCTGCATTTACCGAAACAAATGGAAGTCCGATGGTGCAAGGTCAGGGTTATATGGTGGATGCATCAAAACTTCCCAGCCAAGCTCTCCCAGTTTTTGCCGAGTCATCAAAGATGTGTGTGACCTAGCGTTGTCCTGATGGAAGACGACTCCCTTTCTGCTGATCAGTTCTGGCCGTTTTTTTTTCAATTGCTTGCTTCAATCTCATCAGTTGTTGACAGTAAAGTGTAGAATCAATCGTTCGAGCAGGCTGGAGCAGCTCATGGTGGATGATTCCTTTCCAATCCCACCAAACACACAGCATAACCTTTCGCGGCGTCAATCCTGGCTTTGCGACCATTTGTTGAGCTTCACCACCCTTGCACCATGATCTTTTTCGTACATTATTGTCGTATTTGATCCACTTTTCATCTCCTGTTACCATTCGCTTCAGAAATGGTCCGATTTCATTTCGTTTCAGCAAAGAATCGCAGATGCTAATTCGGTCCATTAAATTTTTCACAGACAATTCATGTGGTACCCAAACATCGAGCTTCTTTTTGTAACCAGCCTTTTTTAAATGGTTCAAAACCGTTTGATGATGAATGTTTAGTGCCTTGGCGATGTCGTAGCAGCTTATGTGACGGTCCTGGTCAATCTTTTCCATAACTTCATCGACTTTTACAACGATAGGTCGACCGGAGCGAGGTGCATCTTTCACATCGAAATTTCCAGAACGGAAGTGAGCGAACCATTGTTGTACTATACGAACTGATACAGCGTCATCTCCGTAAACTTCACAAATTTCCTTGGTGGCATTCTTCCCTTTTTTATACAAAAATTTCAAAATATAGCGTATTTCTTCATTATTTTCACTAATTTTTGAACAGCTATAACTTTTTTTCAACTTCTCCGAATTTAATTTTTGTTTTTGGTTAAATGAAGCTTAAAATGTCACCTTTCTAACACCATATGATATGACACAATGTGATTGGTAGCAGTGGAGATAGATGACTCCAACGACATCTATTGACAAAATACGAAAAGACTTTTTCGACTACCCAATATGTGAGTGAGAAGTCTGATCTTGGGTTCTCGATTGATTCGAATTGCCACAAAAACGAGTAGCAATAGCAATAACAATCAAATAAAAAAATTCAATAATATTGGGTTAGGATGGAAGAAATCTTACAAGAACAACGCAATGTGCGGTCCTTGAGAGAACTCTTTCTAAGTAACCTCACAAAGGCACTTTTAGTAAATCATATTTTGCTTTTGTTGGAATAAGTGTAGTGCCTGAAAATAAAAACCATTGAATTTAGTACCTTATCGATATTCGAAATGTGTGATGCATACATTTTTGGCAGAAAATTAAATTTTTAAACTGTAAAGCAATAAAGACCGCTGCACAAATGCGGCTATGTAGAAAGTCTGTAGGTATGTATGTGCCCCTGCTCCGCTGATAATTCACCATATGCGAGCTGCTACTTTAGTACCGCGAAGCGTAACTTATTGCCCTTTTCCAGTGATCCATCATGCACCGTTTAACGCCATAAATTTAAAAATTGTTAATAAAGAAAAGGATGGGTGCAAGTATGGGATTATATACTGCATGCTTTCATATATATATACATACGCACATATTTACATATACATATTCATACAGGTGACTTGCGTGTGCAACATACACACATACATACATAACTTAGTCGAAAAGCTCGAGGCTGTGGAGCAAATGCAAACGGCAGCCGTGCTGCTGCCGAAGCCAGTGACA
This sequence comes from Anastrepha fraterculus, assembly GCA_037575425.1. Taxonomy (NCBI): domain Eukaryota; kingdom Metazoa; phylum Arthropoda; class Insecta; order Diptera; family Tephritidae; genus Anastrepha; species Anastrepha fraterculus. The sequence goes on along the minus strand of JAYXIM010012058.1, from coordinate 142,404 downwards.
GCCGACAGTCGGCAGCCGACGCACGCTCACTTTCCACTTCGAAAACTGCTATAGCAGCAATAGCAGCAGAACAACAGCATTACCAAGCACTGCTTGAAGGCTACAAAAAAGCACCTGTAAACCTGCTTTAAAACAACAGCAGCAACAACAGCAAGAAAGGGTTAAACAATATAAGCAAGCCTCGAACGCATAAGTAAAAGTAGTAGGTGGAGAAGAAGAAGGAGGAGGAGGAGGAGCAGAAGAAAAGAAAAAATTGCAATGAGGCGCTCGGGCAAACATGTGGGGCAAAGAGAAGACATAAACACAAGAAACAGATGTCCTGCTGCTCCAAATCGAAAGCGCAACATACATCATCCAGCAAATGATGGTAACACGCAGGCCCCCCTACTAAAAAAAACACGAAAGAGACCTCAAAAATTCCAAACTGCATTCGAAGCTGAAACCAAAGGCATGGAGTCGCAAACGCAGCCCTACAAACCATATTAAAGTATACCAGCAGCAGTCTGAGGGCAAAGAGAGGAAATTCGCTAGTAGTGGCAGCCAAAAACACTGACGGCAGACGGCAATATAGTTGATGAGGCTTCATTTGCGGGACGTAAACTTGCGGGACAAAGTATTCGAGCCGAGAATCACCGAAAAAGAAAAATAAATAATTCAAACAGGTATGGATGTAGCATTAAGCACCAAAACGTCCAAAAACGTGGCCGGCGAATAAAGGAGCAACACATTGGTTTGAACTGGTCAAAAGTGCTATGGAGTATGGAAACAGAACCGATTGCTATAAAGGCAAACAAAAAAGTTGGTCGGCTGCGTGATACCTTTTTTTGTTTGCTGACACCTCCTCTTTTTCTTCGTCCTTCTTCTATACTCAGTTGTGGTCCCTTGTCGCTCATTCGCGCGTACATGACCCCAATTTCTTTTATCAACAATTCGTGCAACAACCTGCCCCAAACCCTACAGCGCACATACTCATTCTGCTTAACGCATCTGGCTCCTCACTGTTCCAGCGCTCGCATGTGTGGCGGTATCCACAAGGCAGTGCACGTAGCTGAAGTTAGCTTAGCCGTACTCCAAAACACTCTTGACCAGTTCAAAGCAATGTGTTGCTGCTTTTTTGTAAGTGTATGTATGTGCATGAGTGGCGTTAAATTTTTTTCGCGTCAAGTGAATATTTCTTCCAGAATTATTGAGTTAAATTAGCGCGTAATTATTTGCTGATGTAATGAAAAGATTAGTAACGTTGTGATCGCGACTTTCCTTGGTATAGAAACCGCTGTGCTTATAGCTTGGGATATGCTGTGTCTACCTAAAGTCACTGACATCGAGAAAGGAGTCTTTGAAGAAAGTGTAATAATCTAAAATTCAGTTCATTTGACAATTAACTATCCACAAAGAATCAGAGCGACGTACCCACGACAATCCATTCTACGTAACCGCAACGACTTTGATTTATACCCGGCCAGGACTGTGACTTCAGCAGCATTAGCCGTATATGTATGGGGGATGTTTATGCTGCTACAACAACAACAATCAGCAAAGCGAATGACTTCTTTTTCAATTATTAAGAAGATACTTGAACTTCTATCAATTTGTAACTGGAACTTTTCTGCTTTCAGGGAGTTAGCTGTTCTCACTACCCGAGGTGCGGGTGAAAACGCCGTTCATTATTCGTTCGGCTTAAAAATTAAATAATTGCCTTTTACAATACTGAGCAAATAACCAAAAAGTTTCGACTGTTTTTCTAAGCATCCCGAACAAGAATTCTGACGTTGGTCCTGCTGATTCCATAATTATAGAGTCCGAATTACTCTGCTCACTTTTCTAGGGATTTTTCTTAGAACACCTGCTAAAAATTCCTTCAAATAATCGCAGTGGAAGCTCTTCCAGGATTCTGCTCATATAAAAATATGAAGAGCAGTTTATAGGAGGAGGGGCTTCATTGCCATGGCTAAATAAGTTGTAACAAATCCACCAAACCAGAAACAGCGCAATTTAGTCAGTTTATTTGGACGCAGTGTGGTGGTTGTTTGCAGGGCTTTCTGTTTCCAAACAACGAAGGCCTGGGTAATAATCGAGCTGACCATGGAAAATAAAAATAAAAAATATTGGCCCGTACACTTCTGTTAGGTGTTAGGCCGACCATTTACCGATAAAATATGCCATTAATTCTGACTTCAGACTCCACATCCGACCTAGTCTTCTTCAAGCCCACATTTTCTACACCCTTGAAAATGAACTGAGCAATGTCTTATTTGAGCTGTATGAGCGTTACGGCGACATAGACATAGCGCAGTGAATAAAGATCCAGTGGCTTCGTTGGCTGGGTAATATCGCCGGAATGGATACATACGATCCGGCTCTGAAAGTATTCGATGTGTTACCAGTTGGTGGCAGCAGAGGAAGAGGAAGGTATGGCCTGTGTGAGATATGACTCACTGGGCACTTCTAGCCGTAGGTTGGCTCTGTTTTGAAAACTTCTTCTTTACAAGCAAAACGTATTGTACCAATTGTCAATGCTTATTGATTCACCGTATATGTATATGTTGCATAAACGATCACTATATCTGAATAGTCGATATGTGAAATGCTCGTGGGAAAGGTTCTGTGAAAGATGCATGGTATTTTACACGTTAGCGACTGAGTAGACTTATAAGCAAATTTAGGAGTTGAATCTGTTTATCTGGGCAAGTGTAAGATTGAAATGTTTTCTTTCGTTTTTGATCTTAGAAAACTTGCTTATACCTGCACACACCATAATTTCACTTATCATCATTTATTCAAGTACTCGTTTTCAAGTGCTCCTAAAATCATTCATACCCAATTTCTCCTTTAAAGAGACTGCAGGTGTTTGACAAGGAATTTTCACACGAAAACACTTCACTAACTGCGCATTTATTTCACATGTGGTTTGCAGAACAACTGTTCGCGGAGAAAATCCTTTTTCCCACAGACACAGCAAATCAGACATATACATGCAAGAACACCCTCGCAACACATAACTGGCTTACTGGCAACAAAAAACTATCGTAGAAAAGAGGAAACATACAAAGGAACAGGATGCCAATGTGTCGATTTCAAATCAGCTGAAGGATATACATATGCAAGGATATTCGTTGTATCCTTGTGGGCGCACACATACGCAATACGAATCATAGTAAATCATAGAAGCGCAGAGTAGTAAAGTGTTTCTCTATATTGGAAAAACAACTGCACTGACGTGATTAAATCAGACTTCGTGCGACGCATTGAATTTGACGTTCCTCATGCAAAGTGCGAAGAGAAATTTTAGAAAGCTGGCAGCTGTATTGTTGCAAAATTTGGCAGGATAACGAGGCAAGACCTCGAAGTTCAGTATCAAAAAGAAATGAAGAAAATATCAATTAAAATGAAGAAGAACACAAATGTTATTTCTGCCATTCTAAAGAATTGTTGGTATTTTTACTTAGCGAATCTTTCTCTGGTCAAAATTCCCACAGCCATTCGATTACCTGATTTCGCGCAACATATGTTGAGAAGCACTTGCAACGTTATCTTGCCGCAATAAAGGACAAAGGTACACTTTTTGATCCGTAGCTTTAGAGCCCGTTTGGTTTTTGGTTGTTTTATATGTTTCTCCGCTTTTCTTAGCTCAGCAATTAGAGAACATCAACAGTTGTTTTATCACGTAAGGCTCTGATTGTATGTATATTTCAACAGTCTTTATTTATTACGCGACGGAAATGAAAAACTATTTACTGTATTTTTTTTCTCTCAACATTTAGCACCTTTGCTAAATCACTTCACTTGACTTAGGGTTGCTCTTAATCGCTGTCGATCTTTTATCCCTAAAAACTGTGTTTGTTATTGGCGCGTATTTTTTTTTCATGTTTTTGTGTTTGCCAAATCTCTCCTCTTCTTTTTTTCAAGTACTTTTTTACTGATATTTGTTTCGAGGTTCAGTTGATTTGGTTTTAAATGCTGATGACATACCTACATATACTTATATATTAGCACATACACATACAAATATAACTACATAAGTACTTATATATGTAATATTAGGGTGCCTCACCAAAATAAGTAGGTGTTTTCACTGTAATTGTAAAATTTATTACATTCTTAGCCTTTCATCAAAATATTTCGCAGACGTTTCAAGACTTATGAATACGTCTACATAATCAATAAGAAGTCTATACGAAATCCATAACAGAAAATTTAACAAAATCGGTACAGTTGCTCTCGAGTTTTATTTATAGAGTCAGTTTGGCAGCAATTATTTAGAGGATGAGGTGGAATCCTCAGCTGTCCTGCTCTCACGTGGCTAAGTTTTAGAAATCTTGGCTCTCTATGTTTGCTACATCTGCGGATATAGCAGATTTAGATATTACCCACCTGTGAAACCCTTTGGACCGTAACCAAGAGAAGGTAGGTAGGTAAAATGGTTAAAATACCAGACTGGCACTCCCCAAGTAACACTAAAGCGCTGTTTTGATACCATTATGAGACCTCCAACGGGCAGATATCTACAGCCATCCAGAGCGTAACGGAGAAGGTTGATGGGATTTAAGTTAAAGCTCTGTCCCAGGCTGTCGAAAAAAGGAGCATCCAGTGACCTCAATCGTCTGGCTACCAACCCCGGACATTTACAGAGAAACTCCTCAATAGTATTTTTCTCTGAAAGAGTACAGAAACGTCTCTGACTACATGATAAACCCAGCTTTTTTGGGTGAATGCCGTTCGTCCAATGACCGGTAAGGACTGCTACAAGTTTGGAAATTGAATGGCGTGAAGTCCCCAGGACTATGTCCTAAGTCCATTGTACTGAAACCATTTTAGAAATAGCACTCGAAGAAATGAAGCTCCATATGGTCCTCGCTTTTCTGAGAAGTAAGTTGTGCAATTCCACCTTAACAACAGTCAGGGGGATGCCGCTGACCGGGTGGGAGATCTCTCAGACCAATTCAGTCGGCCTCTTCTTGGCAAGCTCACCATCAATTTCATTTCCCTCTATGTTCTTATGTCCTGGAAGCCAAATCAGAGAAATATTACCTGCACATCTATGAGATTTGAACCAAGAGAAAGTTTATCAAAAATTGGGGTGATATTGATGGTAAGTCCATAGATCACTAGAACTTTTCGGTATGTTTTATTATTTCAGTGACAATTGGTCGAACTCTAATAACGAATTGGGTCCAGTAAAATAAAGGGTTTTTCAATTGGCGCGGGTCGATTTTGGCGCCCTGTGGCAGCCATTTTGTTTTGGTGACATCTGCCAAATCTTTTGTTTATTATTCCGTTGCTTATGCCAAATCATCATGGCAAGTTACACGATTGAACAGCACGTTCAAATGATAAAACTTTATTATCAGATTGAGTGTTCATTAACGCAAACGTTGCGCGCATTGCGCCCATTTTTCGGTAGACGTGGTGGCCCTTCAAAGTCGACTCTTCAACGTTTGGTGGCCAAATTTGAGACGACCGGGTCAGTAAACAATCAGCCACGTTCAAGGAACGCAAGATCAGCCGAGAACATTGCCGCGGTCCGTGAAAGCAGAACCCGAGGCAGTCTATTCCTCGCCGTGCACAAGAACTTGGCCTTTCGCAGACTTAAACTTGGCGAATTTTGCATCGGGACTTGGGCCTACACCCGTACAAGATCCAACTGACCCAGGAGCTTGATGACCATAGACAAAGCCGTTTGTTCGCTGACTGGGCTTCGAATCGTTTGGAAGAGAACCCCAGTTTTGGGCGAAAAATCATGTTTAGTGACGAGGTGCATTTTTGGATTAATGGCTGTGTTAACAAGCAAAATTGCCGTATATGGGACGACTCCAATCCACACGAGGTTCACCAGGTGATAATGCATCTATAATCGGCCGATGCTCTAAAGGTGAACATAACACAGGCCATCGCTCAAATTCAGCCGGATCTATGCGGAGGAGTCATTGAAAATTGGACCACCGTTCGAAGCCGTTCCACCGTAAGAAGCCGAGGCGGGCATTTGAATGATGTCATATTCCACACTTAATGGCATATATGCGCCTTTCAAATAAAAAAAGAATTTTGTCAATAACTCACACACAGCTTGTTTTATTCCATTTCAACATCTACCCGCCCTTATTGAAAAACCCTTTATTTTTCAAAGTGATTTAGCGAAAAAGCATGAGACGATGACCACCAACAATTCACAAACATCACTTTAATATATCAATCTTGGCTGTTTGTTTGACAAGTGAGATGTATGTACTTGGTCGAAGTGGACAAGCTTCTAAGTGACTGTGAGGGTGAATTGCTCCCAATTTTGTTTGGTCGAATTTAAGCACTTTCTAGTTTGTACCTAATGCAAGAAAATGTGGGCGTCGTTTGCAGGATGAGCGATTCCATCCGAACTTTGTGTGAACAAGACCAAGAAAGAGTAGGTGAGGTTACTGTTTGGAGTATGAACATTGGAGCTGTTACGTTCTAAACTTGACTTCGTTGTTCTGTATTTTTTGCACACTGACGTATTTCTCACCTCAATACTTCTTGATTTCAATAAGTCAATAATTTTTATGAATTATAAAACTAGAGACCATAAAATCAACATCAACAACATTATCACAGTTGGTCCAAATGTGCCTCCTTCCTAGAAGCAACTAAACAAACCTGACCTAAACGTAGGAATCTATAACTTCTGCCACAAGCCACAATATATATCACGCATACGCATTTTGGAAATTTAATTCGCTACTTTTTAGCAGCATTCTTCTAATTTATTCACTTTTGTTATATTCATTTAATCCACTTCGGTAAATAAGCGAAAAGAAATATTTTCTAGAACTTTTTTTGTAGCCATCTCGGATTCGTTGGCGATGAAAGGGAAGTGTACACCTTTAAAAGCGTGGGAATTTCTTCGAAATCTTCCCTTGACATCAATTCAATTTCGTGGAAGAAGTGTTTACGAATTCAGTTGGTCGCAGCTTCCGTTTTGGAAGCAGTTCCGCCGCGGAAAAGCAGAGTATAACAGAGTTAAATAAAAAATAGGGCGAACTGCGCAGGCGTGCAGCAAACTGAGGAGCGATGCACCCACATAAGAAATATAGTTACGTTTATATGTATGTGTGTGCATGTATATATGCATGTATTTACCAGTGCCGCAACTTCATCATGCATAGCCTCATAATCTTAATCAAAATCGTTATCCTTATCCGTCGCCTCCTTATCGAGTTTCAGGTTAAATAGGAAGCAGTAGCATACGAAAATCCTTTGCTGCTTTGCCTTTACTCACATACACATATAATACGTAGAAGTGCACAAAAACACGAATACACTGGAGAAAATTGAGCTCTCTGCTAGCTGCAGCGCACATCCTTATTTGCACCTTGTGCTGCTTTGTTGTTGCCACACGGAACGGTGCTTCCGGTCGGCCGCATTGAGCCTGCTCATATATACATATGTATGTACCCATGTTTGTATGCAGATATGTGTGTATATTTCGTTGTTTTTGCGCACGCACGAGTATTTTTGCGTTGTTGTTGCTCATTCTGTTTGCTTTGGTAACGCCATCAGCAGCAGGTAGTTTCCTTGGTCTCACTCTCTTTTGCAGCTAAATTTCCGTTGCATGTTTTTCTACAGAAAAACCTCAACATGTAACTAGCTATGCATGCTTCTACATATACTTATATTTCATTTCTTTCAAATTCCGTTCTCAGCAATGAGAAAAAGGACGATGTGAACTGTAAATAAGGATATTCGAAAATTGTTTAAGAAAAAGGAAGCTGTGAAATGATGTTATCTGAAGTTCAAGTTCTAAAAATTTCCAGCTAGGTTAGGTTATGTTACACGGCTGTCCTAGCTTGGGGCCCACTTGGATAAATATTCAAAATTCGTCCATTGTGATGCCATAAAAGGGAAAGAAGGGAAGGAAGAAGGAGCCTTGTGATTAGAGGATGATGACCATGCACTTACGACGACACCGACGGTGGCTGATTTACGTTCGTAATTAGCCGCAACAACCCGCTGATGAAATTCACCTGATATGTGATATTTAAAGCCGCTATATCCGCGGGCGTAGCGAAAAATGACGTCGAAATCTTTGGCAGACGAGAGCAGGGTAGCTGAGAAGAAGGTGTTGAGATGATTCCACCTTTTCCTCAAGACAGCTTCTGCAGAACTGACTTGAGGCAATCCCAAGTCTCACCGCATGGACACCTAACGGACAATCTCCGGTAAGAATACCCACCAAATTCGAGAGCTGGGGCTTTGTTAGCCTAAGAAGTTCTCTCAAGCGATCTCACCAATCCTTCCACCGAACTTCGAGCCATCCGTGAACATGCTTGCCATGCCTTGCTGCCAAACATTACCCCCGCCCACTCATCCCTTAAGGCAATATGAGTGGGAAAAGGTCCGCTCGGACCTGGCGTGGCTGTACAATGATCCAGCACCATAGGGATGAACTCAAAATTTTGAAGAATGCTAGAGTGTCCGTAGCTTAAGTCTAGCTTATAGCCCGAACACCTTAGTCTGATTGCGGCGCGTTCAGCAGTAGTTTTTCCTACAATGTTCACCGATGCCACATTCAGCATAGCGTTAAGCGCTAGAGTAGGAGTGGTATGGTGCGCCCCACTGATTCCAATGAGGGCAGACCTTTGTACCCTCTCCAGCTAATTAATTGATGCCATCATTTCTACCGAGTTCCACCAGACAAGAACTCGGGACATCAAGATTGGTTTTATAATTGTGTTATAAAGCCAAAAAGTGACTTTAGACAAGCGCCCCTGTAACCATATAAGGCGACTGTTGCCTTCCTAATTCTCTCCTCAATGTTTGGCTTCTAGGTTAAACCTCTGTCAAGGATAAGTCCCAGGTACTTCACCCTGTCAGAGAGTACCAACGGAGCGCCTGCCATTGATGGGAGAAACACTCTAGGTATTTTATATTTCCTGGTAAATAAGACGAGCTCCGTCTTCAGAGAATTTATCGAAAGGCCGCGGTCCAATTCTCAACTAGATTCAGATAACCCTACATCAATTCCATCAGAGTATCTAAAAAGTTCCTTCTGACAATAAGTCATCCGCGTAGGCAATCACCCTGCATCCCCTCCTCTCCAGCTTTTCCAGCAAGTCGTTAAGTACGGCAATCCAGAGTAGTGACGAGAGAACACCGCCTTGCGGACTGCCTCTGTTCAATTGCTGGCGGAGAGAGGTGTCGCTCTATTCTGCCGCGATCGTTCTATCGCTAAGCATCTTGTGGATAAGCCTAATGAGTTCGATTTCGATTCCTAGTTTAACCAGAGACTTGGAGCAATGCCCTCATTGCTGAAATTAGGCAAAATCACTGCACCACTGTAAACCCCAGTAAATAATTTTTCGTCCTAATTCCAGAGATACCGCTACTGCTCAGCCACGGCTCCTCGATCCGGACTACGTCAACTTCACCTTGCTCATAAGTTAGCAGATGTCTTAGAGTGCTAAAGATTTATCTAATCTAATAATCTTCTCCAACATCCTAAAGTTAGCGTTCTCACCATCCGAGGCCAGAAGCCCCTCCTCCTCCACTCTGTCGAACAGTTGCCCGATGCTGAAGACTGACCCCGCCAGAGAGGGGCGTTGTCAGCACTACCCCCATCCAACATTACAGATTCCACATCCATCCCCACGGGAGCTTCCTCTGCCAGGAACTGCAGGAACATCCCCCCCGGGCATCGGTCTGGTAAAACTTCAGGACTACCATCTCGAAACCATAGGTAATGACCCCTTTAGTTTCAGCGAGACACCTGAAAAGAAGTCCCTCTTGGACAACTTGGGACCTTTGGCGGTACTGGCCTTCCCCTCCAATCCTACCTCACCACGAGCCGAAAGCGGTTCCGCAAGAGACCTACGTGAAGCAGGCTCCCACTCATTCCGACTTCCATCCACAGCCTCGCCTAATAAAGCCTTGAGCATCAACTTCGACACCCTTCCGTCCCTACATGTATTGTCACTCTTTCCATAAATGAGGAGACTTTGTTGTTCAGCTCCAAACCTAAGGTTTTTCGGTGACAGAATGCCGCAACCACCAGCTCAGGGATCAGCGATCAATTCCAGATAATGAAAGCGTAGCCAAAGAGAATGCAGGGTCGTGACCGTTCAGGTCTCAAGGCCGTTAAGGCCGCAGATCATATGGCGCAACCCAGGCTTCAACACGCGGAGGCGATCTGCCTTACACCCCAATTTTCAGCTATAAAACACGGGAACATTTTTTAATCCATCAAAAAAGATCCATTTCAAAAGAGTTTATATAAATATCTCTAATTACTTTTGCTATATGATGGTCGGTCGATAAGGACCCTTCTGGGGACAGAGAACCCAAGATAGCCAACCTACTATTTTAGCTAATCCAGATAAGAGCTCCGAATCACGAATATCATTTGGATGATCGCGGTTTACGTGGTGGGGAAAAGGATTTCTATTTTTATGTAAGCGATATGAATGGCAAACATCATTCGTATGACCCCGAGTACGATACTCCTTGTGAACATAAAACATTAAATGTAGTAGCGGTTATATAACACTACAGGTTACTCCATTTGCCGATTTGAAAGATTGCTGCGAATTGGAAGAGAAGTGAAGACAAAAACCTGACTGGGGATGTATGCTATAACTATTTGTATGTATCGATAAGTATACTTATAATGTGGATGCAAGTCAGTGCATTCTTTCCTGCATTGCCGGCTTTGCTTAACTCCTCCAAAAATATTGTATGATTTATCAAGGCCTTAAAGTACTCTTCAGTCTGGGTAATAACCTGATTTTTTCCCGCCGAGCTCTCCTGCCAACTAAAACCCATTAGAAACATAAATAAAAGCTACACCATCCTCCAGCAGTAGATTTCAGAACAAGTTTGTACAATTTACGATTCAGCTCATACGTCTCAGTGTTATTTCGTATCGTACAAGACGGCGAATGCCCTAAGGGCAAATATGCCGACACGCGTCCGGTACGGTAAATCGGCTTGGGCGGTTATATGCCGACACTCGTCCCCAAAGGGTGAAAACTCTCAACAGCGACGTGGATGTTAAGTGAAGGATAAGCTGACTGTTTTCTTGAGAAAGTTGATGCTTGGTCTTGTCCTCATAACGAGGAAAGGGTTCCAAATATTCAAAACTGTAAAATAAAAGATGACTAACTCTTCACGATTTCTTTGTCACGTCTGGTGGACTGTCTGGCCTCTACTTATCAAAAACAAATCTAGAGCGTCATTTCAGTTTCTACAAGCAAGTTTGCTTCCATTTCTTGCCTGCTTTTCCACCAAAAAATATGTAGCAAATCAAAGCACGGATCGATAATAGTTTTTTTTAGATTTTATGGAGAAATACAAACTACGAAACACGATTAAATTTACTGCCAAATGAGAAATGTCAGTTATGTCATCTGCACTCCAGAACGTGGCCTATAGTTAAATATGGGCCCCATTAATAAGATCTCGTAAATTCTTTTTTTACACTGCTACACTTTTTTTCTGCTGTCCTCCCAATGAGCATTATTGCTCCTTTAATTGCTCAGGTAATTCTTGGAATTTACATAACAAACAATTAAAAATATTTTGCCGCCAAAATGCAATTCTTCTTTTCAAATTTCTCATAATGTCTTATGCAAATTTTATCGAATCTCATTCATAAAATTCACTTCATTCAAAATATTTGCGCGCGCACATGAAAATATTTCTTTCTGCATTTAACCCTTTTTCGTTGTGCTAGCGCTCAGCATAAAGTATTGTCATCGAGCTCTTGTTACACACTTGCACGCATATACATAAGTACGTATCCTTTGCACAGAAGCACTTCCTTTTTCGCTGTCTTACTGCGGCTTAGTCTTTATTCCTTTGACCTTTTGTGTACCTTGAATTTAGAATGGATAGAATGCGGTGCTAAAATTATTTTTTTAGATGAGTGTATAATATATTGATTGCATATAGCATGGGGAACTAAAAGGTGATTTTTTAAGAGCTATAGGAAAGTTTGAAAAAAAAAACACGTAAAATTCAGAAAAATGCATGAAATTTTTATTTAAATCGATAGTACAGTTCATATAATTTAATGTTTGAAGATAATTTCATGCAAATGTTGACCGCGACTGCGCTTCAAATGGTCCATCCGCTTAGTCCAATTTTGGCATACTCTTTCCAATGTTTCGGCCGGTATCTCATATATGAATGCTTTAATGTTGTCTTCCAATGCGTTAATTGAATCAGGCTTTTCTGAATAGATATGAGCTTTAACATAGCCCCACAAAAAATTATCTAGAGGCGTTATATCGCACGATCTGGATGGCCGATTGACAGGTCCCGAACGTGAAATAAAATGTTCACCGAACTCGCCTCTCAACAAGTTCATTGTTAAGCGGATTCCAGGTCAAAATCCCGAAAACACATGCCCGAATGGACATTCACCCGAAACCCAATCACCCGAAAATAATTTACCCGAATAAATTTGCCCGAATACGAATACCCGAATCTTATTAATTTTCCCGAAAAATGCCCGAAAAAATAAAAATAAATTTTATATAAAAATGTTAATAAATAATTAATGTAATTGCCCGCGCTTTGCATTCTTTTCTTCGAACCAATTGACAGTCCCAATAGAATTGATTATTTTTCGACGGTTTGGATCTGACATAAATGTATCCTCCGATTATTAATTTTTTTCCGACAAGTTGTCCCACTTCCTCAATTTCTTCCATTTTTATGAATAATTAAGAACGAATGACTGACTGATGAATTTGACACAAGAATTTTGACAACATTTGTTATGAATAAATAAAGGAATAGCACTCTTTTGTTCTTTTCTTGCATGTACTTCAAGTGTATACTAATTCTTAATTATTTTAAATTTTTTTTTCTTTTCGGGTAAAAGGATTCGGGCAAATGGGTTCGGGCGAAGACGTTCGGGCAAAAAAATTCGGGAAACTGTCAATTCGGGGAAATATACATTCGGGCGTGTGGATTCGGGCGGGTGTTTTCGGGCGTTTGGGCGTAAACGTGTTAAGCGTGGTGTGTGGCATGTGGCACCGTCTTGCTGAAACCAAATGTTCACCGAACTCGCCTCTCAACAACCACATGTCATGCAAGTCAAGCTCTTGCATTTTGGGCAAAAAAAAGTTGGATATCATTTCACGGTAGCGCTCACCATTCACAGTTACGTTACGATTCGCAGCATCTTTGAAGAAGTACGGTCCAATGATACCTCCAGCCCATAAACCGCACCAAAGTGTGACCTTTTCTGGATACATCGGTAGCTCTTGCAACTCTTCTGGCTGATCTTCACTCCAAAATCGACAAATCTGCTTATTTACGTACCCATTGATCCAAAAATGAGCTTCGTCGCTTTTCGATAAAAATGTGGATCTTCGGCCAACTTTTCAAGAGCCCATTCACCGAAAATTCTGCGTTGCGATAGGTCGTTCGGCTTCAATTCTTGCACCAGCTGTATTTTGAAAGGCTTCACCCCTAAATCCTTTCGCAAAATGTTCCACGTTGTTGAGTAACAGAGGCCCAATTGCTGCGAACGGCGACGAATCGATAATTGATGGTCATCATTAACACTGGCCGATACAGCAGCGATATTTTCTGCGGTTCGCACTCTACGTAAGCGTGTTGGTGGTTTGATGCCCAATAATGTAAAGTCACAATAGCTCGAATAGCCGCTTCAGTGGGTCGATTAAACTGACCATAAAATGGAAGAAGCGCACTATAAACTTTCTTAACAGAACACTAGTATTTCAGAGAAATTTTTCAAACAAAATATTTCGAGAAACTAATTGTTTACCTCTACGTTTCGTTTCCATTAATTCTTGGAATTTATCTTAAAAATTCAAAATAAGGCATCAGTCTACATCGAGCGACAGTGCAAGTATACAACGTTCATTCATTTCAGTCTTGTAAGTCTGATTATTTCCTCATACGTAATTCTATTTAAAAATAAAGTGCAGAATTTTTAACCTCAGGTAAATGAGTACAAAACGCAAGAGCCATTCCGTCGAGTACAAAAAGGCAATCATGGAAGACTCCAGGGGTGTAAATCTTGTAGCGTTCTGTAAAGAGAAGATACTGGATATCCGTATGGTTCGTAAATGGCGTGCAAACTACAATTAGGTGTTTCAGGAATTTATGTCATTGAAAGGGGAAAAGCCTGGTGCACCCAAGCAGTTATAAGAAAGTGGTTTGATTTTATGCTGCCTCCACTGTTGAGGGGTCAGAATAGAGGTTTACTAGTTTGGGATTCAGCCAGTACTCACCAGGAAGATTGATCAAATAATGATTCCGGCAGGAATGACTGGTTACCTCCAGGCACTCGACATTGCAATAAACAAGCCATTCAAGGATCATTTGCGGATGAAAATTAATGAATATATTGAAAATAGAATGGTGAGAAATCATCGAGGTGATTTTGTAAAACCAGGCTTACGCGAAGTCGTGAATTGGGTAACAAATTCATGGAACAAAATAACTGATAATGAGTTTCCAATGCACTACGAACAGGCTACTTAGACAAGAAATATTCATTTAACGATAGCTATATCGCAAGACATGAGAGATTCCGACCAATGATTCAACAGGAAATGGTTTTGGAAGAAAATCAGAATATAATTCAGAATTTTATTTATGACGATGTTCCAGAAGAAGATGACTTGACTGTAATTGAATAAATTTAAATTTCTGTATTCTATATGTAGGTAAAATAAATATTAAATAAAAATATATGAACATATATACTTTCATTTTTGCCCTCCCCCGAAAATAAGCCCTAGCGCGTATTTGGACCAAAAAAGAATGTAAGACAGTGTGTTATTTTCGGAAAAAGACGGTATTTATGTCCATATTAAAAAATCCGCATTTTATAAAAAAAATCTATGTAATGCACACCCAATTTTCAAAATATTGGGCAACGAAGAATAGATGCGGAAATTGAGTCCTAGATTTTCATTTTCTATCCCTTTTTGAGATGCAATTCCAGTACTATTCCCCAAAAGATTCTTGGAGATTATGTTGTTACAAGAAGTTTCATAACGACAACATATTTGGTATTTCTTATGTGTGAATGTTTGAGTGTATAAATGGGTGTATGGGTAAATATTTATTTACGCACACACTACTACTTTAAACATACCAATATTGGTAGCAACTTCTCTACTGGCCGTAACAGTTTGAGAGCCACAACCATTCATGCCCTTCTACTGCATCCGTTGACGATTTCGTGTATATGAAATTCAAAGCTAGTTATAAATTTCTTGCCTGATCCCGCACATCAATAACTACAAAACTAGATCCAACTAGGAATAATTTCCTTTTACCACTATTAACAAAAGACTGTTAAAATTTTTGGATATCATGCAAAATCAAGAACAAGAAACACTTACCATGCAGCTGCTGCTATATTTCTCAGTAACAAAATCTACTACTAAACCTACTACCTATTTCTCAGCCCTCACCGCTAACACTTTTTGAGCACGCCAATGAGAACAAATGATTAACTTTCGCTCTCTTACACGCACTCTCTTCTTCTCTGACTTGAGCTCATGGTAGTGAAAGAGCTCATCAAAGCTATCAAACGCCACCGCGATAGCAACAACAGCATGCGAATGCATCGTAAAAAGCAAACAATGAAAAACATCTGTCGACGGAGCAGCTGCCGTTCACTGCATAAGCGGAAGCAGAGCAACACTTTGGCATGCCGGTATATGCTGCTCTACTCGCACACACGGCAGCATATGAGGGACGCCTCTGAGAGCAGAGAATGCAGTTGGTTGATTTGCTCGCTGCGAAGGTGAAGTTTTGCGGGCGGTAGCAACTTGGCGACGTAGCGTAGCGGCAGTTTTGAATTGAAGTTTGCGTGATAAACATCATATAGTTTGCGCATCGCACCGAAACGCAGGTAAACCTGAATCAAACACAATAACAACATAGCGGCGACATTTTTACTACTTTGTTGCTACTACTACTATAAGTTCTTAAAAGAAAAAAGTGTTTGAAGACGTGCAGGCGAGTGAAGAAAAATTTTACTCGATAAGGAGGAATATTTTCTGAAGAATTTGTATGCAAATGTGCAGTGATGCGCAAAATTTCGCGTTGTATAAAAAAGTTAAAATAGTTAAGAAAAAATAATTGAAAATGAATTAAAATGACGATGCAATAAAGGCTTGCATTTAATCTGGAGTCAAATTTAAAGTGAATAAGTGCAAATGCGTAAGACAGAAAAATGGGTGTAGAATGAAAACTTGGTGACAGAGGCCAATTTTATCATACTTATGCACCACGCAATCATTCCATGTGCTTTTGTGTCGTTCAAATTTGTTCGAGGTATATACGAACTAGCGTTTGCAAATAAAATTTCAAACGGCGCGAAATTTTCAAAGATTAAAACTCCAAACTTCACAAAGCAATTTAATTAGTGTAAAGGCTTTAAAAAACGAGGAAAAGTTAAAGCTACTTGTGAAAAATCGCGCGGACATTTTGCTGATTTTGCATCTGATTTTTTCTGTTCAAAACGTAAGTAAACCGTTACTTTACGTTACGCGGTTAACGCTGACGACACGCACGAAATCAAGCTGCGCAGCGCTGAAATGTCAAAAGTTCACGTGGTGCTGCTATCGCCCACGCAAAGCTGACGGCGAGAGAAGTAACGTTACTTTTTGTAAAAAATTATGCAATTAATAAAGAAACTTCGCAATTAAATATGAACAAACGTTAATTGTGCAAAAACTAAGGAAAGAGGAAGCAAAAGCAAAAGACGCCTAATCGAAGGGAAAGAAGTGCATGCGTGTCAAATTAAGTAAATCAATCAAAATGCAGGAAAATTTAAATCAGAAATATAATAATTGAAAATAACTGCGCCTACAGTAGTGCATGTAATATCTCACAGAGCATCTCAAATAAAGATAAAACCAAATTGATAAAGAAACATTGCGCCATGCTAAGCTAACAGTTAATAAAGTGTTTACAAAAACAAAACCAAAAAAAAAAAAACTCAACAAAATTTAGTTTTCTAAACACGTTTTACATTGTAAGCCAATTATATAGTTTTATGAATAATTTATTGTGTGCAACAACAAAAATTCGAAAAAGTCTTTCTTAAGAACAAAAACAGAAGAAAACAAAATTATTAGTTTTGTGCTCCCAAACTGTTTCCTGCTGATTTTAAACAAAAACAGAAAATATCCAACGAATTTTATTTAGAAACTAAACAAAAGTGGAAAATCGTTTAATGCCATATAGAAAGGATTATTTATAAAAACAAAACAAAAAACACACTAGACCGAATTTTTTCGGACAACGCTACAAGGCAGCTATAATTGGACATATTCGTCGGCGTAAAACACTACTTTGGACTAAATTCCCTATACGGATTAGCTACATACCTAAAACCATAAATCTTTCAAAATGAATTGGATAAACTTAACAGCAGCCACAATCCTAACGCTCTTAGTCATTGTCAATGAGGTAAGTTTGGATTTTTTAGTTTCAGAGCTGTTCAAAAAAGAAAAATGACACTGATATTTAAAGGTGGAGGAAAAGTAAATAAAATAATTTTTGGAATGGGAGAGAAAAAGAAGTTATTAAACGAGAAGTTTTAAATTATCACAATAGGGTTGTTGAGGGAGATGTGAAGTAAGGATCAAGTAACTTACTCTTCATTTCGAATTGATAATGAAAGCCATAACAAGTCGCTTTCCATGAAATTAAACATATACTTCTTTATATGCTATCTAGATTTTAGTCGCAGGCGACATTTATTAAAAAGAAATTGGTATTTTTTTTTTTTTTGATAACAAGTCGCTTTCCATGAAATTAAACATATACTTTTTTTTATTCTATCTAGATTTTAGTCGCAGGCGACATTTATTAAAAAAAAATTGTTAAGTTATTTTTTTTTTTTGATAATTAATGTTTAATTAGATGTATTGTGTTTTAAACAGAAGTGATAGGTTTTTAATTAAACTGTTTTAATACTAGACATAGTAATTAACTGTAACTGTTAGTAAAACTTTTTTTGTTTTGTTAGAAATTCTTAAAAAATTTATTTGCCCTAAAAATAAAACCACAAGAGTTTTTAGTTTGTTCTTTTAAAAAGAAATGGTAAACAAGTGTAGAAATAATTGTTTCAATATAAGAAATAAAAATTAGGCCGTTTGTCAAAGGTTTTAATTACAAATGTTTACCAATTTTCTTTGTAGCTTATATTACGACAAAAATAAAAACAAATTTCAACAGCAAAAAACCAATTTGTTAAATTTATTGTTACAAATGTTTATCAATTTTCCCCATCGTAAAAATTACCAAAAAACAGTTAAAGGAAAACTATTAGCTATACATTTTTAATACAAGAAGATCTTTTTTTTTTTTTTTTTTTTTTTTTTTAATTTTGCAAATCTCTTTTTTATTTAAGATTTCATATAATGCTATGATTGCTTTATATTCTAAGCTTCATTTGGCAATTAATATGAAATATAAGAAAATATTTGGCCGTTGAATTTTTGAAGGCCCTTTCTACTTTATCGAACTTTTACATTGTAAATATTTGAAATGGAAAATTGCTTAAAATTTTTTAAGTTTTACGCCAATTTAGTACTAAATTATAATCGATAAATTTCTAAGTAAGTTTTTAATTTTGTAGCTTAAACTTCACTTCAAATTTTTTTCAACCAAAACTTGTTTTCTATTTAGTGTTTAATTAAACCTAAATTGTTTTCATATCTGGTCTTTGAAATATTCTCATTGCAAATTTTTAAAGTATGACCTTCGTCTAAAATATTGTTACACATTTTTTAAGAACAGTTTTCCAACTCAGGCGTGGGTGTTTTCATCAACCTCTAATCGGCTTTTCCAAAAATCCACCTCATTCGCAAGATTTCTGGAATTGTTTTAGACTTTTTGAAATTTTTTCTTTACTGTAAATTTATTAAATTATGTTTGCAGGTTTTCTTAGCATTTAATGTCGTTAAACTTCGTTTTAATATTCGTTTTCTTTCGAGACACTTAAGCACATGTTCCAAAAATTTTGAAAATCCAAACAAATGTTTGCCTTTGTAATTGGATAGCTCTTACAAAAGTATACAAGAGTGGAGAAAGAGGTTGGATTTTTGGCGCAGTAATAGAAGAAAGGGTTAGAAATTCCATACACTTCTTGGAAATTATTGAAAATATACTTTGTAATGAAATTAATGAGAAATACGCTACAACCCATAAAATAAGACAATCGCCCTCTGGCGTATGCTCGTATGCTCGCTGTATTGTTATTTAAATTTGAAAATGTTTTACATATGGGAATGAAGGACATCAATAAGTAAAATAAGAGAGGTGAAAACTAACGTTTCCACGACAGTCGGTTCTACGTTACCGAAACGACCCGGATTTATATCCGGCCAAGGATTGCCACTCCAGTAGCACTCCCCGTATGTAGGTATGGGGAATGTTTATGCTGCTACAACAACAGATGAAAACTAAAAGATATACATTTTTATTAAACAAAAGTTTGGAATTGTGCAACATTTAATAAAGATTGCCAAAGAACCTTGACTTGAAGCAGTGTAATTTTTTGAGTTTAACTAAAAACTTTTTGAAATTATGTATGTATATTTAAAAAAAATTCTATTTCACAATATCATTAATATCAAAAATGTGTATTTTGAAAAATAGTTGCTTGACTTTGCGCCTGTCCTATTTATAGAAATTCTGCGATTGCCGTTGACATAGTTTTCAAGGGCCTTTTTTCAACAAATCCAAGCGCGCGCTAAAAGTCACTCAACTTGCAATTTTTTTGTATACCATTTTTGTTTAAATATACAATTTTAAAAACAACATCTGCTCGCAAACACAGTTGAGCCGACTGACTCACTTGCTGCCACTTTGACTTTGTCACGGCATGGCTCGACAGTTTGCCTGTCTGACTGCCTGCTTGTAGCTGTCAACTTGTCGGGGCTGCTGTAGTTGAGACCAACTAACCAACCAACCAGTGCAACACAAAACGACGACGCGCAGCGTAGGTCAACGTTCCGCTAGCGCTTGCAACACCACCAGCAAGCAGGCAGGCAGGCAGGCGAAAGCAACAAATACAGCGAGTGGATTGAGGAAAAAGGGAAAGCAAGCACTCAGCATCCTATAATACTTCCACCACCACCACCAGCAGTTACTTTTAGAAAAAACAAAATTTTTGTACTTGTACCTTCCCTCACCATCCTTCAGCATTTTCGTTGCCAACTTTTTTTATATTCCTGCCTTTGCACGCATATTTTTACTTTGTAAAAAAATGCAAATTGCTTTGCAGCAAAAGCGTTGCTAAAATTACAAAATTGTTTCTTGCTGTGTCTGCTGACTGACAACTGTCGCTGCTGCTGCTCGGCAAAACATATGTTGGTCGTTGATTCGCCTCCTTCGGCGCGCCCTATGGTGTGTAGGATCATCAGCATGATAATCATCTGTTGTTGCCGTTGTTGATTTTTTCTTGTGGCTAATTTTGCTCTGCTTAACCAAATTAATTCCATCGTCTTACTGCACTTTAATTTCTTTCCGTGCTTTTTTTGTATTTTGTTTTTATTGTAAATTATTAACTCTACTCTCCCTCCCAGCGGCCTTCTCTTTTTTTGTTTTTGTTTGCTGTTCTTTGCTGGCTGCTGAAATGCATCTCCTGCGGTCTTTGCGAGCAGCTGAAAAATATTTACTTGCGTAGACTTTTTCAAGCTGTTTTTTGATGTTTTTTTTAAGTGTTTTAATATTAAATTTTGGTTTTATTTTTCATTGGTTTTCGCTGCAAATTTTTAAATTCGCTTTTATGTTACAAATTCTTTCTTCATTGTCGCTTCTATTCTCATTAGTTTTAGTTTTAGTTTAATTTTTCTCATTTTGTCTTGGAAAAAAAAAAAAAAAATTGGATTTTGAGCAGATGTTTTTCGCACATTTTGTTATGCGATTTATTTTAGTTTGACAGTGTTTTAAGAATAATTCGCTGCTTTGTTTATCAGTTCCCTATACACGTTTTCTTCCCTATTCCATAATTACGTTCACAGTTGTCCAATCAGGCTGCCAAGCAACCATCACAAAGCAATTATATTTCGTCGCGTAGTACCAAACCAGTGGCATCCTCCGTTTTGCTTGTGACAATTCACTTAATGTAGTGCCTCACTAATTTTGTATAAAATCCAAATGTGACATTGAAATTGTAACTATTGTTGTCATCCTCATCAGCTAGAAGCGCTGGTTGACTCGCAGGAAAATGACATGGCATTACTGAGAAAATAAGTGGCTTTTGTGAAGATAATGACGCTTCTTCTAGTTCTTTTCTAATGGATATCGCTCCTATTGCAACTTTGTTAAAGCTTGTGAGGACAAACTAATTTTTAAACGGCGAATCAAATCGTGATCGTGTTTTTTTTGTTTGTTTTTTTTTTTATTGTTTTAATTTCTGCTGATTTAGTTCCTAAATAAATAAAATATAAAATTAATTAAATTTTTTTTTCGTTTTTTTAGTATAATTTTCATTTTTCTTTATATTGCTTTGTTTCAAAAATATATATTTATGTCTTTCATGTATTTGTACTTATATTTTTTTTTTTTTTTTTTTAGTTTTTTTTTTAATTTTTTTTTTTTATTTTATTTTATATTTTTTTTTTAATATTTTTTTTAATATTTTTTTTTTTTTTTTAATTTTCCCCAACGTTTGTTCATCTCATCTTTTGATTATTTTGATTCAACTACGAGTACCTAAATTTTATTTAAACTACGCTTACCCTTTCGTTCATCCCTTACCTTCTCTATCAGCACAAACTTGACAAATTATTTGCACAAACAATAATCTTAGCAAAAAAGGGGGAAAAATGCCGGAGAATTAATTTCTCAGCGATTTCGCACTAATTGCCTGAGTGCCACAGCACCAAGCAATCAGTCCGCCAACTAATCACTCATACCATACATTACATACATTTACGGAAGTTGCTAAGTATCAGGCAGATACCACTCAGACAATGGGGCTGCCACTGAAATTCGTGAAACCGATAGAAGGGGACCTATAAACAAAATTACGTGTATAGAAAAAAACGTACCACTCACAGACCCTACGGCCTGAGGAAGCTACGCCAGGCTGCTATCAAAAGGCGTAACCTGTGCTTCCAAGGCACCTCAGCACCTAGACACTCAACTACATACATATTTACATATGAATGCACTTGAGTATGTCATATTTTTTAACATACTGTGAAACGGACCACATAGTACACTCGTATGCACAATTAATTCAAACGCCTCTTTCTTTAATATAATTTGTGGATATGTAAGTATGTATGTGTGTCTGGGTGTCAGGCTTTCGCCTATGCGTTGTTTGGTGAGCGTCACTTGTCTTAATTAAGTTAACCCGCCAACAATCCCGCACTAAAGAGGAGAGGGGATGATGAGCGGGGTTGGCTTGAAGGGAATACACCGCGTCTAATGCGATAGCACTAACAGTTCATTTTTCTTTATTATTATTATTATTTCGACTGTTTTTGCTTTGTTAATTGTCTTGCCTTAATTTTTTCTGCTGTCTTTCCTTGCCACTACTCTTTGCACCAGTTTTCTTTGAAACTTAGCTGCTTATGCTAGGTGGGGGAGCCACTTGGTTGAACCCTTTGTTTTATGGCTGGTCGTTTGTTGTGGGTTTGCTTTACTTTTTCGCATAACTGTAAGTTATGTTTATGTTTTATAATTTATTAATAAAAAAATATACGTGCATATGTACAAGTGTGTGCATATTAGCAATAAAAGTGAAGAAAAAGTCATCGTATATAGAAATTGTGGTAACAGTAGTAGTGGTATTTATAGTGGAAGAAGAATAAGCAAATCACCTAAGAAGCAATCCGGTTGACTGGAAAAGCACTGCGTAGGAACGGTTGGTGGTTGCTTTGCCAAATGGTTGGCTGACTACAAGAGTAAATGAATGAATGAGCGACTGACTGACTGCCTGAATGTAAGACGCTTGAGTGAGCGTGCGCGCGTCTCCTCACCTGGAGTTTTTATAACGAAAATAGCTATATACTCAACTACGCTTCAAACATACAGACATACTCGTATGTACAAATGTACATTCACACATATTTGCATAAATATGTTGCATGCCGCTAGTTACTAGAGCGGCTGTAATGCGATCAATTGCATTGCATTTGCAATTATAAAGGTGGGTTTGAATGTGTTTGGCCCACCTGTAACTCAGACCCAACTTTAGTTTTTTTCATATATTTTTCTTTTTATTATTTGTTTTAAATTTTTCTCTTTTGTGTTCATGTTTTCTTTGCTATTATATATCTTTTAGTTTGCTTCATGCAAGCTTTTTTCTAAGGCATTCAAGCAAGTCCAGCCAGCTGTCGACTGCCGTTGTTTTTATAATTTTATATAATGAAAAATAAATAAATAATGATAAAGAAAAATTATAAATACGAAATTAAAAGCAATAAAAAATAAAAATAATACTAAGAAATAATGAAATTAATAGAAAAAAAATTAAATTAGTCCAAAAAATATAAACAAGAAATTATAAAAAGTACAAAAAATAAAATAAATATAATAAACAAAAATAAAAACAATAATGAAATATGTAAAAAGTAACTAACAAAACATTTTAAAATATTAAAAATAAATACTAAAAAATATCTAAATAAATAACTATTAAAAATAAATACTAAAAAATGTCTAAATAAATAATTATTAAAAATAAATACTAAAAAATATCTAAATAAATAATTATTAAAAATAAATACTAAAAATATCTAAATAAATATTAATTAAAAATAAATACTAAAAAATATCTAAATAAATAATAATTAGAAATATGTAAATCGTAATAATAAAAAAGTATGAAAACGTAAAACAATACTTAGAAATGTAACGAAAGAATAATAAAATATGAAAACAAAATTTTCATAAAAAAGAACAAACAAAAAAATGCGAAAGGGGGAAAAATATATAAAAACAATAATGACCGAATAAAAAAATGTGAACAAATGTATAGAAAAGAAAAAATATAATGGGATAGTAAACTAAGTTGAAATTTTGTAATTTAAATAAAGTTGAACTAACAAAAAATATCGAA
Organism: Anastrepha fraterculus; assembly: GCA_037575425.1. NCBI lineage: Eukaryota > Metazoa > Arthropoda > Insecta > Diptera > Tephritidae > Anastrepha > Anastrepha fraterculus. The sequence goes on along the minus strand of JAYXIM010012058.1, from coordinate 118,358 downwards.
ATAAAACATTAAAAATAGTAATGAAATGAAACTTAAAGTAAAGAAATATATAATAAAAATAAAATAATGAGCTACTGAATAGAGCACGAAATCGGGTTAAGGGGGGATTCTACTGTAAAAATCAAATTTTCATGGATTTTGTTTTCATACTTGTATTAATTTAATTAGTAAAAAAAAGTTTAGGGTTACATAAACACAGGTCTTGAGTGTACAAAAAAATTTTTTAAATTTATTTTCATTTCAAAATGGCAGCTGTACAGCCGCTCCCCCGAAACGCCTTTTGAAATCTGCCCACACTGTCGCGCATTTAAAAAAAATCTGAAATGAAAAAAACCAAATTTTTGTTATTATATATCATTATTTTTAGTTGTTAAGCCTATTACTTGCAAAAAAAAATTTTTTTTGTAAAATTTTTGAAGTTTTTTAAAAAATCGACATTTTTTTGTTGTCATTTTGTTATTAAAAAAGGGGTTATAAATAATAAATTTTTTCCCACCATAGCTTTAAAAACTAGTAAATATTGTTAAAAATATACTATCAAAGTTTGAGCTTGATATGTTAATTTTTCACGGAGCTGTGATGTGGGCAATTTTGAAAACGTGGTTTCGAGAAAAACACGCATATGACCGTAAACCGCTCGAGCGCTCAGTTTATACCTGCTTTGCTAAAACTTTTATAACTTGAAAACTATTCAAGATTTCTTTTTAAGATTTTCATGGAACATTCTGGAGTTGTTTCTGAGTATGTTTCAACAAAAAGTAAAAAATCGATTTTTTTTAAGTTTTACAGTAGAGGCCCCCTTAAGGATTCTCACTTTTACTTTTCCATGCCAGTAAGCGTAACAAATTCAATTCAAATGTGTTTCGATTTCATTAGTTGCCATTACCGAGTTCGTATTGTAAACCAAGGCATCGGAAAATTTTCGTAACCGATTTCCCTGAAAATATTTCCACAATACGAGTACACTTTTAAGTAGTTTGAAATGATCTTTGCTTTTGCATACGCCCGTCATACTGTCTGATATTAGCTTAGCCTTAAAAAGCACCGTTGGTATTCAGCTTGAGCATCAACACAGCCCGTGGCATCTGATATCGTCTATAAAAAGTGTGGAGTAACTTGTTGGGCTTGTAAATACTTAGCATCCCAAGCACAAAGTTAGTTAGATAGCGGATAACAAAGATCAAGAATGCAATGGCACAATTGCGTTCAGGATAGTACCAAAATAATTAAATAAATAAATAGGCTTTTCGACCATTCCCGTTATAAGTGAACAGACTGTAAAAAAGTAAGTAACTCAAAATAATATTTTCTATTTTTCTTGCTCATCTATCCACTATATTTTTTCGATTTTTTTACTATTTTAAAAGCAATTTAACCAATTTTACTCAACCTGCCTATTAACATTACACCCCATATTTCATAGTACCTTTTATAATTGATATTCTCTTTTCTTCATATTTTCCGTTTTTCCTTTGCTGCATTTTTCACGCATTTTATTGCGTAATAAAGTTCATGATCTATTTATTCTAGTAAATATGGCGTACTCTTTTTAGTCGTTTGCAGTCGATTTTTTGTTGTCTTCATTATAAAGTTAAAAATGCCAAAGTAAAGTAGAGAAATGCAAGAAATCAAAATTGGGTTGCCGTCACTTGCTCACTGACTTAAAATGCCATTCGCCGTCTGGTTGATTTTTGAATCAGCCAAAGCGGCAAGTAAGTTTAAGCCAAGCGTGGAATTAAGTCAAGTAGATGTTATTATTGGAGGTTAAAACAAAGAATTATTAATATGACGAAGTGAAATCCCATTGATGAAAATGCTTTGGAAACCTTTACTTCTGCTAAAATTTTATTCATTAAACTTGATGGTATTGTTTACCTTTTTTTTGTAGCTCTTAAGAGCGCATAGACTTATTTTGCCTTTTCTTGTTTATTTAAAAATAAAGTATTGCAAAGCTATGCTGAACTATTGCTGCTCCTTGATTCCCTCTACCATCACAATTTGCCTTAGATAATAATGCATTAACTGACAATATGTATTTTTTTATTCTTTTTTTTTGCTCATTTTTAATTTATGATTTTCTCACGTTTGAGTGACACATTCCTCACCTGAGTTGGCACCCAGTTGCCAGACAGCCAGTGCCAACCACCAGCAAAGCATCGTGGCAACCAATCAGCCATTCATCCTGACACACTCTTCCTCTTATTCTGCTTCTTCTTCTCCATCTTCGACACAACTGACTCATAATAGTAATGCGGTGCCACACTTGATTTAAAACGTGCGCTTTGTTGCTATTGCATTTGAGTTGAGCTTAAGCTAACTGCTGCGCAACGCTTTTGTGAAATTGTTATTGGTGAGAGGAAATCGTGAAAAAGCAACAACAAAAAGTACATGTACATATGTATATATTTAAAAAAAGCTGAAAATATCAAAAACCTATGCCGCCGTTTTTTCTAAAGCACAACTTTACGAGCAGTGCTTTTCACTCAAGTCAGCATCAAATTTATTTTTATTTTTGTTTTAAGGTTTCGATTGTGGCGCATGCAACAACAATGAATTACCAACTTAAACAAAAAACAAAAAAACCACTAAATGTCATTCCGGCAACTGAAGTGCATATTTTGTAAGAAGTGTTGAGCTAAAACTGATGGGAGTTCAAAAGTGGAAATGGTGGAAAAAATAAGGTTCTTGACATATTCAAATTGATTTCTGTTAAATCAATAATACACCTTTGTTTGTGTTGACAGTTGAAGTAAAAATATGTTTATGCATTGAGTTTTTTCTCGTCACTTTGTTTTTCCTGGCTTTTTTTTTAATTTATTTGCCTTGAAGCGCTTTGCTTAGAGGCTTGTTTTGACTGCCTCATTATTGCTTGGATTCTTTGATTTGTTTGCCTGCTGGTTGGTTTGTTAGCTGTTTGTTGTAGAGTTTTAATAAGTTTTTGTTGCTTTAGGAATTGTAGCGCGTTAAAAAAGAGCGTAGAATATTTGCTTGCTTATTTATTTTGTGAAGATGAGTTTTAAAATGTGAGCTGCTGCTGTCGACTTCAGGAGCGAGCGGTAATGGGTCTACGCAAGAATGTGGTTTCAAGAATAAACATCAAATATTTAAAGTAAACTGAAACGAAATTATTTTCAAATATGTACAAAAAGAAAATAAAAAAGAGTTTCTTTTTAAATATGAAATTGAGAAAATCAAAAAGTTAATTAAGTAAAATGAAAAAGAATGAAAAGAAAAATACTTACTTATAAGCAAATAATAAATATAAAATAAAATAATAAAATTATAACAACAAAAAAGGGAAATAAAACTAAGCATAAGAATACAAATTTAATATGAGGCGAAATGTTCTTCGAGAATAAATTTACATTGTAATAAATTAAAAAATTAAAAAAAAAAAATTAAAAATGGTTCAAGAAAGGGGGGTGGGGGCGTAAGTAAAAATATAAAATAATAGAAAATTAAAAAAAAAATTACAAAAACAAATATATGTAACTGAAAGTTCTATAACTAAATACAAATATAACAGTAATAAGTATATAAATTAATATTAAAAATAAAAATTAAATTAATTTCTTTTGTATGTCAAGCGTAACGGACGTGTTTCGCAACGCTCTGCAAAAAAGTGTTTTCAAAAATTCAAATCTGGACACAATTGATGTTCGTATTGAGACAGTGACTCTATATCAGTGGTTAAGTGGGTTTTTGAAGTTTTCTGCCTCTTTCTCTCCCCGTAGAACATATTTTCCATAAGAAAGAGTTAAAATAAAAAAGTGCAAAAGCGAGTTTTAAATATTAACTGTATCATATCAATATACGCAATCCATGGATTGCAAAAGGTGCAAACTGCAAATCCGTGCAGAGACGGGAATAAGGTGTGCGGGTGTATGTGGCAAAACGTATCATTCCCAATCGAAATGCTCGGGAATAGATCAATATATAATACATTAGGAAAACTAGATAGATTTCCCAAACTTCACTACATGAGTGATGAATGTGTGGTTTACACTAGCAACGTTGACCTTGCAATTAAGGAGGTTCAGAGTGTAGTCGAGAAGAACGGTTCACGATTGCTTGATTACAAGTTTGAATTCGAAAGTGCACTTAAAACTCATGAAAAAGAAATCAAAAGCTTACTGGAAGTTATCGAGAAAAAGTTCAGTGAAAGAATAAGTGGAATGCAAAAAGCGCAAGAAGTATGCGAGCAAAGCGGACGTGGAACAAAATTCGTGCGATCGGAATTGGGAACAAAAATCAACCTATGCTCGATTTACAATATCTGAAGTTCTTGAGCGTATTATGCATCGCCAAATAAACACGTTTCTGAATAACAACGCCTTGGTGAACACATTGCAGTCGGGGTTTAGATGTAGTAGGAGCTGCATGACAGCATTCCTAAAAGTGTCTGACGACATAAGGCTCAACATTAACAAAAAACATGTGACTTTTCTAACTCTACTTGACCATTTGAAGGCATTTGACTCCGTAGACCATAAGCTCTTAATCTTGAAGCTTAAAAACTTATTTAGCTTTTCATCGTCGGCTTTGACTCTTATAGAAACGTATCTTTGTGACCGATTACAAGCAGTATGTGGTGATAATATCATATCAAACTTTCTACCTGTAACCAGAGGAGTGCCTCAAGGCTCTATCCTTGGCCCTCTTTTATTTGTCTTGTACATTAACGATTTGTTCAGTGTGATTAAATATAGTGATGTGTATGTATATACTGATGACGTTCAATTATATGTTAGTTGTCCCATTAGCTGTATTGATATTTGCATAAGTAATATGAATTTTGACTTGAGCCTTACAATCAAGTGGGGTTCTGACAACGGATTAATTCTTAAATACGTGGGAAATGTTAAAAATGTAGGGGTTACATTTAATAGAACTTTGACATGGAGCAACCACATCTTTACTGTCATAGGCAAAGTTTATGGTATGCTCCGAAATTTCTGGACAACTCAACATTTTACACCAGTAAACATTCGACTGCTACTGGCTAAAACGTATTTGTTACCAACGTCACTGTATGGTTGTGAGTTATATACTCCTTGTGATAGTGAGTGTCGTAGTAAGCTTAAGGGGGGGGGTAGGGTCACAAAATCGAAATTTTTTTTCTTCACTCATCTTATAGTAAATCATTTCAAGAATGTTGTGTCAAAATTTTAAGTGGATCGGAGCAGAACTCTCAAAGTTATAGCCTTTGTAGGCACTCTACCTCGAATGCGGAGCATCGATAATTTCTCAGAGTCATTTTTTCAAACGCGTTTTTCCCGAATCGACTTCTTAAAAGTCGGTGCCAATCACAACTCCGAAACTATTCAACCGATTCTCTTCAAATTTGGCACACGTTTTCTAAATCAAAAATACCTCCCCCTACACTGTTTTTTTTTATTTTTTGTTTTTTAAGGTTGTTTTTCACTTACAAATATGGCGAAATTTTTCGCCAAAAATGCTCGTTTTACGTTTTTTTGCCACCAAAACTACAAAAATTAAAAAAAAAAAATTTATTAATGTAGGGGGAGCATTACGTCATACTTTAACTGAAAAATTCGACTTTTTTAGTTTCAGATGATTCTACGACGAATGCCGATTGGCACCGCAGAGCACCTCTCGAAAAACATATCTCCAAAAAAACTCTGTCATGGGCTTATTTGTCAATATTTTATTATTAATATTTTTTAAACACTTATTGAAAAGACGTACAACAACATGTAACTGATTTTATTAAAGTATCTTAAGCCATATTTCTGTAAAAAATTCACAAAAAAAGTGTTTTTTTTTTAGCGCTAAACCCTACCTCCCCCTTAATGTTTTGTATAACAACATTGCAAGACACGTGTACTGTAAAAAAATGTATGCCCATTTTTCTGTTCTTGCCAAAAAAATTGCTTCCATATCCTTTTACGACTTGCTTAGGTTTAAATGTTTAGTTTTACTCCAGAAGATCATCATAAACACTCAGAAACCCAGATACCTCAAAGATCGACTTATGTTTTCAAAGTCCTGCCGTTCGTTAAACTTAGTCCCGATGAAATACAGTTGTTTGGCGACTGAATGTCAATACTTTGTGTTCTCTGTCCGTCTTTGGAATGCCTTACCTTACAAAATTAAACGTATAAAACAAAGCTCGTGTTTCAAAAATAAACTGCTTCGCTACCTTGCCGAAAATTGCTGAATGTAATCAAATGGTTCCACATTATTTAAATCTCTTCCAATTAAACCCTACTCCTGCTACTATTATTTTTACCTTACTTTCCTTTTTTAATACTTTTCTCCAACTTATACTTCTTTACTACCATATGTAATTTTAATTTTATTTTACTGTTCCTTGATCCTTTTATGTAAACTATTCTTAAGGTGAATCATTGTAAAAATAACCTATGGTTGTATGTTTGGCCTTAATAATAACAAATAAATAATAATAAATACTAAATTAAAAATAAAAATCATAAAAAATCCATATGAAAGAAATTAATATAAAGAAAAGAAAAACCGTAAAAGCAAATAAAAACTTTGCCAACAACAACAAAGTAGGTATTGAAATAATCAAAGAAATTCATACAACAGATAAGGAGTAAAGTATAAAAACTGGTGGAAAAGATTGGGAAAAGTTTAAAAATAGGAAAAGTAAATAAAATTAATAGAAAAACAAAATTTAACAAAGGAAAAAAAGAAACTGAGAGTATTAATAGCTACATATATAAATGCAGCGAAAAATACGGCGACCAAAAATATTGATAAAAATCAATTGAGACTTAAAAATAGATGAGGAAGGTTATATAAAAATACGCCGAATGAAATGCAAATAATTTATAGCATTTGTTTTTTTGTTTTGTGAGAATTTATTCATTTAAATTCTACTAATCACTAAACATTTAACTAAAAAGGAGAAAATGAATCGCTTTGGTAAATTTGTAACTGAAGATGTCACACAACAACCAGTGCTCCAACCGACATTGAATATCAGCAGTTGTTTTTCGTCAATATTAAACTTATCCGAATGATACTCGCCATATATTGCTGGCGGTGGGTCGCCCTGGCAACTCAACAGCAACCTTTCGTCTGTTGCTTTAAGGTTCTCTATAAATGTACAATAATGTTGGCTCTCACATTCGTACAAGCTGCTGTTGTTTTGGTTGTTTTAGCAATTGCATTTCCTTTTTTTGTTTTTCTTTTCCAGTACATTTATGATGTTCAACTTCCAACTTCGTCTTTTTTTATTGGTATTGATGATTATTTGACTGCTGCATAGACAAAGTTTTGCTGAACACGTTCTTGTGGTTGTTGTTAATAATCGCGATGATCACCATTATCATCTCTCTTCCCTCAATATCAACGACGTTCAGGCAGTTGACTAGCGATGATCAACATCAACCGACTTGCTCAGCTAAACTTAGCGTCGAAGTTAACTTCTTAGTGGTGCTTGTCGTATTGTTAATATAGCATTTTTAATTTAATATTCTCAAGCAACAATAATGGAAATAGCATAGAAACATAAGATGAAGAAGAAGAATAAGCAAAAGCACGCAGCAGCACTGCGTTGATGGCTGGTGGTTGGCTGGTTTGCAATATGAGTGCATAGCAAAAGATCAATCGACCCATGCAATTCACAATTTCACATGCAGTAACAGCATGTTTGTTGTTGTTCCTTCCATACAATATTCATCTGCTTCGTTTTTTCTTGAATGCTTTGCAAGTATCGCTGTCTGCCATCTAACCAAGTAGTTATGAATTGTGCGCTCAAATCCAGTTTGCCATAAACGCTACAATTACTTCGCTACTCATTCGCTCATTGGCGCTCTCGAGCGCTCGCCTGCTACTCTTGGTTTGCATGTTGCACATGTCGCACTTGCAACAATATTACGTAGCAGTAATAGCAGCTGCAATATTTTCACAATTCTACAGTCCACTGATCTTCGATCGCTGACACCACATCACAACACTACCACCAACAACGAGCACGATCGATTGATCTTTCGTCCGGCAAGCAGTTCACACAGCAGCACAGCTGTTCAATGCTTTAACTCTCTCAGCTAACTGCTTTCATAGCTTTGGGCGTTAAGAAAAGCGCCGTTGCAAGCTGACATTCGCTAAAAACTGGTTTTGCAAGCTGCCTCATCATTACCTCATTGCCTTCACAAATATTTCTCTCAGCTGCTCTTCGTGCTCGCACACTCTCACCAGCACTGTGATCACTGCTGATCCAGCGTCAAGCTCATATTTTTGCGTTTCTCTGGCGTATTTTCGTTTGTCGTTTGTTTCTTTAACTCTTGGGCTTTTTTTTGTGCATTACCACCACACCACACCACCTCAATCTCCGGTTTCAGCTTCGTCACCTAACTCGCCTCGATTCTTCGTCGTTTACTTCACCAACAAACTTGTTATTCTTCCATGCTGGCTCTTCGCTGCTTTGGCTTTTGCTTTTTTGCTCATTTTTCGCTATATATCACCATCGTCATAAGCTCGGGCTGTTGGCAGCGACGGCGATGGCGTCTCCGTCGACCGCCGCATCGCTTTTAAACCATCAATGTTGACCGGCAAATCGTATGCCGTGGGAAACAATTCGGTTTTACTTGAAAAAATGTTTTCTGCCTGCACTTTGCTTTGTTGTCTTTTGTTGTTTTTTGATTTTTTTCATCTCACTTTTTCAATTTTATTTTTGCCTTTGTTTGCTTTTGTTGTTCGCTTCGGTTTTTATGCACGTTTGTTTGTGTGTAGTTAGGTTAGCTGCTAGACGTTGGAATGATTGGTCGTTTGGCTGGTGTTGGTCGGTCGGCCGTTCGGGCGTTCAGTTGGTTGGCTCGTTGACTGCTTAGCTTGGCTAGTTGGTGCGGTGTTTTTCGCTTCGAGCACCGCTCGCCTCACTGCTCGGTTTATCCTCAACTTGCGCCTGCCTGCCTGCCTGCCATCGCCCCCACTTCTCTTGCGTCGCTATTTGGCTTTGCCTTCCTCTTGATCTTTGCTTGCTTGCTGGCTGGTTGCTGTTAGCTGCTGTGTTGTATGGTGCTTCTCTTGGCCGTCTCCACATACTTGGCATGATCGGCAACGCACCCGCTTGGGCTTGAATATGATTGTCGTTTGCGTTGCTAGTTGCATGCTTTGGCCGTCGGGCGTTCTTTTTTCTGCTGCCACCGCTTTTTTGTTGTCTTGTATTTCGACTTTAGTCAGGCTTACCTACATATTTCTACTGCTGCTTTTCTGCTTTTAGTGCTGATCAGTTGGGTTTTTTTTTTTACATTATCTTTTCAGTTTGTATATTTTATTTTACTTTTTTTAGGCGTCTTCTTAAATAGTGCTTGTGCTGTAGTTTAGATCGTGTGTACCCATCATGTGCCTACTTGTGAAATTGCTTGGTATTGGATTTTTTAGGTTTTGTTGTTATTTTGCTTAGTGTTTCAGCTTTACGTTTAGGTGTAGATTTTGAGGCCTGTCTTCGGTCTGGCTAAGTCTAAGTCTCGCCTTTGGCTATTGCATGGCCGAAGCTGGGATTTGGCTGCCTGTTGTATTCTTCAGCGCCAAATCGTTCTCTTTAGTGGCAGTTTTTAGTTGATCGTCGTCGTTGTCTTCGTCATAGAAAAAGCATGATTCATGTTTTTTCTCTTTTGTGATTATTTGTGCTTTTGTTTTTTTTTTTTAGTTCGGCTTTTTCCGGCCTCTGCCAATAAAAAGTGCCAATAATTTTAAAATTTTTTTTGTATTTTTCGTATATTTTTACGGTTTTGGTGTGACGTTTTAAGCGTCAATTTCCTTTTTCTTGCTGTTTGGTGACTTGAGTTTAAGTTTTTTCTTCTTCTAATAATGTTTTATTTAAAGTTTGGCTTGGTTTTGGTCATTAGCCCGACTCCTTTGTTGTGTGCTGGGCGTGTGTGTGCATCAACTTTTTCAGATTTCTCCCAGTGATAGCTTTAAAAATAGACTTGGTAGTGTACAAATACAAACGTTTTTTATTTTTATTTCTATTAGTTTTTTCTTAAATTTCGTTCCAGTTTAAGCCGAAATTATTGCCCGCCAGTCTGAATTCTGTTTTCATGCTTCTTCTTTTATTGACCGCCTCTTGTCGGGTGTAGATATTGATGCGTCTAACTTGTTTATTACACTATGTGCCGCTTCTTCGTCGTTTGCGCCCAACTTGTGCTTAGCATTGACTTGGTCGTCTTCATTATTTTCTTTTGCTTGTGTGCGCGTGTGTGTTTTTTCTAACTCCAAGCGCCAACTTAAACCGCTTTATTTCTTAATAGGCGTTTAAAGTGCGTACGCTATTTAACCATTTTTTCTTCGCTTGCTGCGCTTCGAATCATAACTGCCGCAAATTCAATGTTGCACGCTCCTTAACTGCGCACATCGAAATTAAATTAATTTTTTGTTAACTAGCCTGCTCTTGGTGTTTCAAAGCCGATCCTAAGTATGCGCGCTTTAGTAGCTTCTAAAGAGGGCTTTTCGTAAATTGCCATAAGCTTCATTGTTTCGAAACTTTCATTGATTAACATGCGCTCTTCTTTAATTGCAGCCAAAAAATTCATCTTCTTATTTTTATACTCTACAAATAATTCGACTTTTGCTTTCAGTATTCTCATATGTTTTGCTTTACGTTAAGTTTTTTCTCTCTTCTTCTCGCCCATTCACCTCACTGCCTATCTCAATCTTTCAACTTTCATGATTTCCTCAAGCATTTGCTGCGTTTCTGGCCGGCTTCGCCACATTCTCCCAGGCAAATTATCAACGCTAGTGGTATCAGTTTAAGCGAGTAATTAAGTAATTAAACAGCAACACTTACAATATGAATGATGCGCTGCTGGATAGCATCAGTAGCAACAATAACAACAAAAAATCTAGTGGACAATATTTAGCTATTAGCTGGCGAAGCAGGAAAGCACAAAATAGCCGAGCTTGCTTCCTTGACTTCCTACAGTGGCATACAAAACTCAGCGCGTAGCCAACTTTGCTCCCTTTTCGTTTGTTTCCGTCCATATATGGAATACGTATTCCTTGTTCTGCTTTATATTTGTATGTTTCTATTTATTTATTTTTCATTTTTGTCTTTTTCCTTTTTCTATTTTTTTCTTTTGATTTTCCCATTTTGTTATGACGTCGCCTTGTTAACAATTAAATTGTCATTTTAACGAGCTTAAACTTGTTGTAAATGTTAATTGCCGGACAGTTATAAATCAGAGCATTGCAGTGTAGGCATGTATGTATGTATGTATGTATGTAAGTGCCTGTGTGTGTGTCTATTTTTGGGCAGCCAGCAGCAGCCGGTAGCCCGTCGAGCACTCGAGCTGTATGTTGGGGCGTTCAGCTTGAGGAAGCCTCTGTGCCTATTTGCGAGTGTGTTGCTGTTGTGCTGGACACTTGTTCGCTCCATTTTTTTTTTTTTGCAGTGTTGTATATGTTGTTGTTACTGTTACTGTAGAGACTGCCTCCATTTTTGGTCGTGCATTTAATGAAGCGTTGATTGCTTGTCGGTTAGTTTTTATGGGTGAAAAATTAAAAAATATATTTTTCAGTTTTACTTAATTTCTTCATTATTTCGCTCTTTATATAATTTTTTTTAACATTTCAAATTTTTTCGTTCCCTTTTTGGTCAACTTTTTGGCATTCTTTGGACTTGGTAAATACGTTTAAAATTTTTGTGTTAATTTTCTCACTCAATTGTTCGATTAACATGCAGATGCTTATTTGGAAATACGATTTAAACAAAAAGGTTTTTCGAAATTTTTCGTATTCATCTTTTTCTGTTTTAATCTCTTAGTAATGTCTTATTTGATTTTCTATTACCTTTTTGTATAATATTCCACATTTTAATTATTAATTGGTTTTTTTTAATGTTTTTTTGTTCCTAATTGTCATTTACAAACATTTTTTGTTCACTAATTTTCTTTTAACTAATTAATTTTTTAGTTCATAATTTTATAAATAAAAAGTTTAACTAAACTCCTGATCGAGTGAGGACTTTGTGTATGTAATTTTATACATTTTTATTCTAATTAATTTTGTTTAAGTTAAACTTTCTCTACTTATTTTTTCATAAATTCATTTATTAATTTCAAGTTATTTTTTTTTTTAATAAAGTTTTTTTATTTTTTATAAAGTTATTCCATATGTATTTGCCTTTTTTAGCGTTGGATTTCTTATTTCTATTCTTCAAGTTATCTTTTTAATTTACATGTTTTTAATTTTTTCTTTTAATTTATTTTAAGTCTTTTTTTCTTGTCTTCCAAAAATGCCAAAAAATGTACCCCATATTTGGTTTGTCGCCAGCGTACCTCCTCTTTGGTGTTATGTCTTTGTATTGAATCTCGGCAATTAGTGTGCGTATGTATTAGCATTAACATTTGAAGCTTTCTTTGTCATTAGTTAATTTCTATCCATCATTTGCCCGCTATAGGAGGAATTGCCATAATTTGTCACCGGTATTTTCATTCTTTCACTGACTTTGTATTTTTTATATTCCAAAGCATCCGCTTAACCTGATTTACAAATTCGACTAATTATTGCTCGTTAATCATACATACTAAAATCAATTTGCTTCTATTCAATCTTGTTAAAGATCACAAATCGATCGAACTTGCTTTAAAATTTTGTTACATTAATTTGCATGCAACTCTCCGATTTCTTCTGATCTTTTATTTTTTGTTGTAAACTCAGTATAGTTTTCATCTTTAAAGAGTTTTGTTTATATTTTTACCCTTTCGTTTAATAATTTTTTAATTAACGCCAAAACAAAACAAAGTGGAGGCGCTTGTTTGTTGATTGCCTGACTCTCCTCACTTCTTCCAATTTCGCTAATAAATGCTGACAGTTTTATCACCCAGCTGCTAAAGTTAATCTAAAAATCTGCCTCTTTAAAGCCACAAATCAAATTATGCTAATTAGACGCTTTGTTATCTTTATGACAAATTTGCATATGATTTTTTTGTTTTTTGTTTTTTTTTTCGCGTGGAAAAAAGATCGGCTTGTGGTGAAGCAAATCTACACATATCAGTGAAATGGGTTTTGTTTGTATGTTTTACATATGTATGTCTCAGAATAAGAAATGGGGGAAATTTCTGTTTGATTTGCGTCAGTACTCATTTTTAAAATTTTAAAAATATGAAAAAAATTAAACAAAAAATGTTAGAAATATGCCTAGAAAAAATTAAGAAAATATGAAAGTATAAATGTTAACAATGTTAAAAAATTAAAATTTACAAATAAACGAAAACCAAACTCTGTAATGATAAATACGTGAAAAAAGTAAATGAACAATTAAAAAATAAAAGAATTAAAACTTAATAACAAAGGAATTACGATAAAAAGATAACAAGAATTGAAACGTTTCTTGAATTATTAACAGAAAGCTAGTAGAATCACAAATGGAACGACACTCTACGTTACCGGAACGGCTCGGGCTTTTCTGACCAAGGGCTGCCGCCCCAGTAAATTAGCCCTGTCTAGTGAACCGTTTATCACAAATGGAACGAAATTATAAAATAATCAATGGTTACAGAATCAGAGTTTGTCCTCCTCATCCTGCTGCTTCAATTCACTTTTGCTAAGGCTCGAGTGTTGAGCTGTAGTGCATTTGAATGCGCATTTTGGTCCTCTTGCTGTCAATTTGCACACAACCATACATACGAAATTCAGCAACTTAATCACCAACACCAGCAACATTGGCAGCCAAAAGTGCGCAACAATAACAACCAAGCTCTCATAAGTAAGTGATTTACAGTTCTGGCAGTGAGCAGGCGGCCGAGGCGTTTGGTCGCAGCAATATGCGAGTGTTGATCGCGCAGCCGCCCGCCACTGTTCGACTGCGAAGCAAGCCGCAGACAATTGGCAAATTTCTTTATTTGTATCACCTTCGCTTTTATTTCTTCTCGCTGGGCTTTTCAACCTCTTAGGCCTGCAAAGAATTCTTCAACTTGAGCTTTTCGTATTGTATTCGTTTCTCAGCAATTGTCGTAACTGCCGCTGCCGTCCGCTTGGCTGCGATTTTGTAGTATTTTGCTTAAATACCATGTTGAAAGATTTATTGTCATGTTAAATCGGTAGCTGGCATTTTTTTCTGCCACAAAAAGAATGAGAGAGAGATATGCAGGAATGCAACATCGTTTAAGTGGAATTGTTGGAAGGCTGGCAGAAGTAGCAAGGAATAAAAAATTTAATAAAAAGAATTGCGTGTAAAGTTAAATGAATTGCTTTATAATTCGATTAGTTGGCGGCACATAGAAACGATTTAAAGAAAAAAAGCATTTCAAGACTAGTACAAATGTTTGGTGGGTTATCATGCAGGTATGTGTGTACCCGTGTGTATGTATGTATCTATGTACGTTCTCGCAATGTAAACTATTTCGAGAGTACTTTTTCAGAGTGGATTAAAGATAGTATGTAAGGCTAACTTTCGGTTGGTATGTAACTAGTAGAAATTTTTATTATATTTTATATTGAAAGTTTTTATTTTTCTTACAAATTTCTATTAGTAATTTTTAAACATTTTTACTTCTTCTTCGTCAGGTCCACAGTTCCGGTTTATTTGAATTACGCTTACGTTATTTCAACAATGATTACGGACGCGATAGCGAAGGCAATTGTTGTAGTGGCTTCTCCGATCCGCAAACGGGCAAATGTATCGGTACATGTAAGACACGGTTTCGCGTTTGTCTCAAACATTATCAGGCGAAAATCGATACGACATCACAGTGTACGTATGGTGATGTTGTGACGCCGATACTGGGTGAAAATTCGGTAAATCTAACGAACACACAAAAATTCAAAAGCAAAGGTTTCACGAATCCAATACAATTTGCCTTCAATTTTGCATGGCCGGTAAGTAAAAGCATCATTTTATATAAATCAAATAAAGTCATAACCTGAACCTAACAATATTGACTGTTAAAGTCTAATAGATTTTATGAAGTATGCACAAAAGAGCTTTTCGAAAAATTTTGAACTTCACTTACGTGTTTGAGCATTATTGAGTGTTAAATTTTTTTCAAAGTTTGAAAAAAAGTGCTTGAGAAGTGTGTCTTCGAATTTTTTCGAAACGTTTTTACAGTTTTAAGTATATTTAGACATTGAGTAACTCAAATATTTCCAAAATATGTACAAAAGTACGCGAGAAGCACGTTTTCGAAATAGATTTCAAAATATGCAATATTGAGCGGATTCCGTGCTATGCAAGTGCATAATTTAGCTGATATTTGAGTTAAAGTAGCTGATATGCGGCGCAACTAGCTTCATTCCTTATTATTTACTGATTATTTTCGAAAAAATTTATTTGAAACTCCATAAAGCTTTTAAGGGCTAATTTAAAAATTTCAACAACTTTATTTGTACCTACTCTACAAACAAATTATTTTCGAGAAATTTTGAAACTCAATTCGCTTCTGACAGTGCATTGTTTGAAATATCTCTAGCCAAGTTTTGTTAGCTAATATTGGTCCGTTAATCAAACGAATGGGTTGGTGCGCGATTACCATTCGGAATTCACAGAGAGAACGTTGGTTCGAATCTCGGAGAAACACCAAAATTAAGAAAAACATTTTTCTAGTAGCAGTCGCCACTCGGCAGGCAATGGCAAACCTCCGAGTGTATTTCTGCCATGAAAAAGCTCCTTATAAAAATTATCTGCCGTTCGGAGTCGGCTTGAAACCGTAGGTCCCTCCATTTGTGGAACAACATCAAGACGCACACCACAAATAGGAGGAGGAGCTCGGCCAAGCACCTAACAGAAGTGTACGCGCCAATTATTTATTTTATTTTTAATCAAACGTCTCAACTTTCGTACCAAGTAATTCACTTATGTACATTTCGTAATCACATCAAAGCATGGTAAATATCTGCTTTCGCGCTCTTTTTTATTTTCTGTGATTTAGCAGCTCTTTTTTGGGCTCCCTCCGAAATTTACAAAAAAATTCGTAAAAAATGTAAAAATAAATTTCGTCCACAAACGCCAGCAAAGAGTTTAAAGTTACCACTACCCGCCACCACCAAAAGCAACATAACAATCAGCATTAGAAGTTTGTTAAAAACTGCCACTTCTGCTAATTTTGTGTGCGGTGCTTTATCGCCCATTTCGTAAAGCATGTACATGCCACAAAACGGAATAGTAAAAAAATAAAAATAAAACTCACACTTACACTCAAATTAAAGCCTCACAACATTTTCGAGTTATTTTTAAATAAAATCCGTATGTATAGATACATTTACAACAACAAAAACATTTTCGTATTCGCCTTTGGCTCGCTGTCGAAGCGGGAAGTGCTTTTCTTTGAGTTGCATTTTTGTTATTTATTTCTACTGTTCTGTGTGGCGCATCATATGTTGCATGCAACATATGTATATGCGCTAAGCCAAGCTAGCCGGCCTCGCGGTTACCGCTGTTACCGCCATCATCGAATCGCTTGCCAAGTGGCACATTTTCGCTCTGTGTCGATAGTTTTTTGTTTTCTTTTTGATTTGCTTTGCTGCTGATTCATAAAATATGGTTTATAAATAACAAAAATATTTTTGCCTTTTTGTAAATGGGAAATTTACTCCGGAGAATCGGGTTGAAAAACATTTAAGAGAGTGTTATTTTAATTTATTTTTAAAACAGTCTCCGAATTCCTTACTTTTGAACTAAAAAATAAAAACGAAACACCCTTTATCACTCTCTTCTGTAATATCATTAGTTTTTTTAATTTGTCTCTGTTTATAATTTGTTCACCAACAAAGCGTGCTTGTCCTTGTAGCAAAATATACGTTACAAAAACTACAGCAAAAAGTCATATACATATACGAATGGATATTAAAAATGCAGAATAAATACAGAAGAAATTACTTGAAGAACGCACACACATGTGCATATTTATAACTTAGTTGGGGTGCAATCCATACACACACATCCATGCATACGCGCATATATCCAAGCGCTCACTAGACGAGGGGTGGCTGGCAGACTTGGTCGCTTTGGTTGCGGCACCTCACTCAACAATCCACACCACCACTACACACTTCGCACACCGCCACTTTACGCAAAGTAAATATTTCGATTGCCGCTTTTTACGCTTAACAGCTGTTAGCTATTAAAATGCGCTTAAACCGAGTCACCGCTACGGCCGCTACGCATAGTCACTCCGCGCAGTCTCTGGCGTCGCCGTCGTCAACAACAATGAACGGCTGCGCGTGCGCTTTACATTAACGGACAAACTATACTTCATGTTTGTGACTTTGTAAGTGTATTATCCTCTTTCACTGGTGTGTGTGCAATCACTTTAGGCATTGTATCAACCACCATCACCACCACTATCATAAACAACCATTATCCAAACCTATGCGCTCTTTTCCATCATCTCTACCACCGGCACTAGCGGCAGAGTCAGTGGCGTAGCGGCTGTCACACACCATTAGGCGTTGTGGCCTTCGCTATCGTGAACTCCCTAGGCGCCCGCGTCGTAATTATCCGCCCCGGACATGCGCTCGCGCTCTTTCTCTCGCTATCAATCGATTTTGTTGACCCCCTATATGGCTTGATAATGTAAATTTGCTGCTTGTTATTTCTGCTGCGATCAGCACTTTTCGTTCTGCTTTTCCAACTGGAATTTGTGCCATTCAAACGAACACTATTTATGCGCATATGTATTGTTCTTGCTTCGCGTCGTGCCACTGCTGGCGCGTGTTATGGCACATATGAATATGTATTTGCCCATTCAACCCCTACAATTTGGTGATTTTATTTAGTCAACGAGTCGCTTTTTTATTCGAAACTTGTTTGCGTCTTTGCAAGCGCTCATATTTGTTGCAACATATCAGTATCCATGAGAAATTTGTGTATGGATAAGTTTTCTGTGGAATGTAAATGCGAAGTAGCGGACGTTATATAATATAATTTAAAATTAAAAAATTATAAAAAAACTATCAGAAATTATACAATTTTTAATAAATTTAAGACATTTGTTTGGCGTGGATTTTGTACTCATATCCATAAATATTCAGAAATTTTGTTATTGAACCTTTGAAATTTAGAATTTCATATATTTAATGTAAGCCACTTTTGGGCTGTAGTCGACTAGTAGGCTACTAGTGCGATTTCATTATACGAGTATAGTTAAATAATTAATTTGTTTCTTATTATTATTAAAAACTGTAAACATTTTAATTTTATTTAATGCAAAGACAACTAGTTATCAAATAGTGACAAAGTGTGCGATTGCATTATGCTGCTAGATCACCAATTTAATTGTTTTTATTATGTGGTATTACTAAGAAAAATTAAATTTCATTCAATGTAAATGCTTTTTGGTCTTTGATCAACTAGTTGCCAACTAGTGACACACTGTGCGATTGCATTATATTCTTAAACAATCAATTTGTTTATTAGAAAAATGTGAAATTAAAATTTTTCTTATGTACTTGCTTAGATCTCTAATGAACTAAGCGCAAACTAACCATACTACAGCAGATCAATCTGCATTTGTCGAAAATGTTATGAAACCATGTGCAATTCAAAGTTTTTTTATTTATGCTTTTTATGTGACAACTTTCAATCTAGTAAATTAGTGGGTACTGCAAATTAGTCTACATTTATTGAAATGGTCCTGGTTGTGTTTTAGAAACTTGTCTCATTAGTTCTTATTTTTTTTTGCAACATCGCCACTCATACCTCAAATGCTCATCCCATTCACTATTACATACATAAATATTCATTACGTCTCACTATAATTGAATGAAAGACTTACACATGGCCAATCGCTATATGGAGTCATGCCATTCCCCTCATATACTGCCAGTCAAACTAAAAGTTTGCTGTCACATGGATAGTTTATTGTATTTTTCTACAGTATTCATTCATACCAATATATGTACATACACACATGCACACATACATACACTTGTATGTTTCTGCTCCTCTTTAGAGTAGCATGCGTTACAACGCATGTTGCTCATTATTTAAGCGATCGCTCCCTAATTTTAGTTGTCACCTATGGAAGAGCGCATTTGTTCATTACAAACATACTCCAACTTCACTTGCGCAACAACAAGAGTAACAACGGCGAAAGTAGTGCAACCCTATTTTGCTAAGCGGAAATTTTATAATGCGCTATGGCTCGGTGGTGGTATCTTTAGCGTTGGTTCAACTAACTTATCTTCGTATTCAGTAGCGTTGAGCGCACGTGTTCTTCGAAAGTATATTTGTGCATATGCATGCAAAGGAATAGATACAAAAATATATTTCTTAATAAATCTTAATATTCAAAAATGTGTTTTCTTTTTATTATTTTTTATTGGTTTCTTGGTCGAAAAAAGAATTCTGGTTCATGCTTCAGCGCCGCTAAATTTAAATAAAAAATTGTTCACTCTTTTGATTGCATTTGCCCTGCACAATTCTTTCCCATTATTTCATATTATTTATTTATTTTTTGTTTTTTGGGAATTTAAAGCATGCTTGCCTTCATATATCTAAATAAATAAAAGTACTTTACCTGCTTTTCGTAAGAAGTAGATAAATGAGTTAACAACCACACGCGCGTCTTTTACTAATTTTCAGAGCCTCAAGTTTGTGAATGTTATTAGACTCGGAAAATGCTGTCTGTGTGTTACCCTTGCCTTTGCGAAGCACTCAAGCTTTGCAATAATTCAGCAATTTTTAACGTATTTTTATTATATTGTTTTTTTCCTTACCTGACTTTGGGTTTCCTCAACGGCACATTTTTTCGTGCAAGTATTCAAAGTGTTCTACTGCTGCTTCTTCTTTTTCCAAGCTACGTATCCAAAATGTTGCTTGTGATGTGGTAATGAAAAATATTTTTCCTGCCACTTGCTTGCCAACCCCGCACACAACTAGGTAGACCAACCATACTTTATTGCTACATCATCGCTGAGCTACATTTGTATATATGTACATATGTGTAAATTTATGTATATAAAGTAAGCGCATTAGCGGTACAGCTCAGTGAACTTTGTCAACATCACACACACGTACGTATGTGCGAGTGCATTTATTGCTTGCCTTCACAGTCTAGAACTCAGTTGCAACTTCTTGCGTAAGGGTGATTTACTAACTTCCTCCTTCTTTGCTGACTACACTTTTCTCCCCTTGCTCTTGCCGCACCATCATTTCCTACTTCACATGACAGCGTATTTGTGGCATGTTGATCGCTTGCTATGCCATGTGTAATTACAGCAACGCGCATGTGCAACGTCACTAGTCATCATCATCATAGCCATCGCCATCGCTGTGACCGTCACCGTTGTTGTTGTTCTCTCCTGCTTTTACGCCTCGTCTTCCTCAAATAGTACACTTACTACTCATCATTTACAATTCCGCTTGGTGCGCTTGGCCGATCAGGATGATGGTGCAGTAGGCAGGCAGGCTGGTGTCATTACCATCAGCCCATCAGCGATTGTCAGCGTTCAGCGTCATTGTCGTCAACATTGCAAACGTCATCTTTATCATTTGCACAACAACAATAAGCAAAAACGGCGGTCGGCGGTCCCGGCAACAAAGTAGGCATGCACGCTTGCAGTTTATTAATTTAGTAGCGGTTAGGGATAAGCCCAGGCCCAAGCTCAAGCTGTGCAGAGCGTCTGTCTTATGGTGCCAGGTACTCGTCTTTCGACCGCCAGACCGCTATTGCTGTGGCAAATTAATGTGGCACGTGAAATTCCGCGGCGGCCGGTTTTCTTTTTTCCGCTTCTTATCTGAGAACCTTCCTTTTTGTGTTATCTATAATTGAATTGAGTTTTTTCGCCGTTTTTATTGCTTTTATCTTTGCCTTTGCTGCTTCTTGGTCTTTGCAGCTTGTCTGAGTGGCTTGCTACAAAAAATGTATTTTAACTGAGCAATGGCACAATTATGCGATAATAGACTGAAAACTAAGTTTATTGCAAATATATATATATATAAATAAAAATAACAAATCAAACAATGAAAAATAAAATAAATATAAAAAAATACATACAAAATTAAAAATATAAAATAATAGAAAAAAATATATATAACTAAATAAACATTTTCTTTTAATTAAGAAAATTTGTATCAAAAATAAAAAATCAATATAAAATATATAAACCACAAACATACAAAAACACAAAAATATGCATAAAACAAGCCTAATAAAATTGATTAAAAATACCAAAATAATATTGGCGCCGAGCGCCGCTTTTAGAAAACAATTGCTCATTTTGTTGTTTCATTCATGGAGATTCGAACCTACGTACTCCAAATGGTAGTCACGCACCAAGCCATTCCGCTATGGCGGCCGCATAAAATAAACGCAAAAACAAATATCAGAAGTAAGTGAAGAAATTTAAATAAAAATGCACAAATATATATTGAAAGAAAATTTATTCTATGTAAAAAAAATAATAAAAATATGAAATATAAAGAAAAACGCAAACACTTTTTTTATAACCAAATAAAAAGAAAATTTAGAAATTAAATAATTAAATATAAATAAATATTTATAGAAAAAAAGCAATTAATTAAATAAAAAAATTAATTAAATTTAAAAAGTATACAAATTATATAAAGTAAAATAAAATGAGATTATCAAAACAATTAAATTTATTTACAAAACAAACATAAAATGGATAGAAAATAAAATGTTATAATAAAAAGTAAAAAATTATGAAAAAAATAAAAAGTTATGAAAAAATTGAAGAAAACTAAAAAAATAAAAAATAATGGAGACAAATAAAAAAAATTTAATTACATATTACAATACAATACTGAGGAAGTGGAAGAGGAAATAAAACATAAAAATTATAACAATGAGAAAGTAATAATAAAAATAAATTAAAATAAAATTAAATTAAATTGAAAATTCAAATTCTTTGCGCTCAGTTCGCCGTGCATTATCTTCGCAAGTTCCCTGCTTTTTTCCCCAAGTTTCTGGGTCATTGCGGCTGGCGCTAACGCGTGCCGATATTTGTCTGCGTCAAATAAAAAATAATAAAAAGTATTTTCTTAGCACTGAGCAACAACAATTTCGCTTAATACAACTCCAGCTAAACTCAGCAGCATGTGTAAATAAATGTACCTAACAAAATCGGATACAATTTAAAATATCAACCATGCGCCCCTTAACACAACACTTACCTCATATGTATATATAGATGTCGTACAAGTATGTGCATTTGTGGCGTCTATGTCACCAGGGCCTATTGTCAAGCTGGCATCTACCAAAGGTGAAGACCCAAGTAGCAGTTGTTCCCCCCTGCTTACCCTCCTCCCTTCCCTAATGCAACCTACTTGGTATTTTGCTTGATCAACACAGTCTGCAATTGTACAGCAGCCTCAGCTAAGTAGTATACACTCTACCACTAACACTACCCAGTAGTACGCCTACTTTTCATGTGATGCCAGACGCCTAAAAATAGATGTCGTTTCGAGCACAGCGCATGTCGCGATTGTCGGATAGTTTATAGCTGCGCTAAATGTATGTAGTGGTTTGTGCGCTGCATTTTGGGGAGTGAAAACTTTGGGGTCCGCGCTGACAAAGGGTGTTGCTTCTGAAATTGAACTTTAATCTCAGACGCGCATCATGCAACAAATATGCATACCTCTATTTACTTTTATACTCACTCACTGTCTTGTGGCGGCTGTTTACATTTCTATATATCTGTATATGTCTTTTGTCTGCTGTCCCATGTTGCACGCGATCTAGCGTTGCATTGTTGTATGCAGACGACGTGCACCACGCGCTAACAATGCTTACGTATTTTTAGCGCATTTGATCGTTGACGACTGTGTGTGAAGACATGGCTGCGGCGACTAGTGCTGCTGCTGTTGCTGCAGCTTCTTCATTTCATTAAAAGTGCAAAGTGATCGCCTATCGCAGGCGGCGGCAGGCCAACCCCTGGAAAAAGAGTTTGAGTAAAGAGAAGAATAAAATTCAAACAATTCATGGGCGGCGACAAATGAAAATGGCAACAAAATGGCATGCTGACGATTTTTTAATGCAATTTCTTTTTGAGCTGGCTATGGTGCGATCACCGTTGATCGCTCAGAAGTGATCGCCGCCGCTATTGTTGACTAAAACCGCTTCTCCTGCCACTTGCTCTCGTAGAAAATCATTCTGCTTACATACATCTTTCATGCATATATAACTATACGTATAGTATATGAATATGTATATAATTATGTATATGTTGTATGTGTGTGTATGTTTGCATGCACCTAACTGATTGCGCCACTGCCTTACCGATAGCTTGCGTGCGTTCACTTTGACTGCCACCTATATCTATTTCTCGCGACGCCGACGACGCTTTTGACGCGACATAATCTGCCACACCACACTACTTTGGCCACTCTGGTGGTTGGTGTCACCTACACCTCGCTAGCTACATAACAGCACCTTTTATGGACTTTTGAGGAGCGATGGAGCGCGCGCTCGCTTTCTTTTCGCAGCCTCATTTGTGCAGTGTTGCAACTTGCTGCTGCTGCTTGCAATTGATTGCCGCTCAGCGCTCTGTGTGTCGTCTGATTTGCTTCCTGCCGTGCCCATATTTCTTGTGATTCGCCTACTGTTTTTTACTGTGATTTTTTTCTTCACTGCTTACCAATCGTCTGCCAATAATATTTTTATCAATGCAAAATTTATTATTCGCACATTTTCAATATGTTCCAAATTTTTATTTCATTTTAGTACGCCGTCTTTTCTACCTTCTTCCTTTGCACTTTAGTTCACTTTTTCTTATGCATCAATTTTGCACTTGTGTGGCGTTTTGTTTTTTCATTAAAATTTTTGCTTGCTGCTGTTTTTTGATTTGTGACTTGCAATAATTTCCTCTTCAGCGCGCCCAGTTGGTGGTGGCCGTTGCCTGGCGTTTTATAGGATGCGTGCACGTGGTGGTGCATCCATTCACTAGTTAGCGGCGCAGGCGCATTCAAATTGTTTGATCTTTGGTATTTCAATGCCTGTTTGCGCTTGAATGCTTGCTGCCTCATATGCTGAAATTTTTTAATACATTTTTCCTTCTTTCAATTTTAATTCACACAGCATTTCAACCCTTCGCTCTGAATTCTCAAACGATCGCCATGCAATAAAATGCCTTAAATGCAGATCAGTGCAACATTTCCGACAGCCCACGTTCAATAAAAAGAAATAAAATGAATAAACAGCTTAATATTAAAAATTACAAAAATTTATTTATTACACAAAACCTGTTTGGTAAATTGTAAAGCTGCTTTAATTTTTCTATACGAGCGTGTTTGGTGAAAAGTGCGCAACTCTCGGAGCACCAAAATCGTCATTAATAAAAAAAATAAATAATCGAATTTTACTTTTAGCTATTTACGGTTTATCAATGTAGGAAGCGCTAGACACCCACCTAAAATGTTTTTTAATAAATATTGTCCGCTTTTGCTTAACCTGTTAAAAGCTTTCAAAATCGAAAGCAAACTTGTTAGCTGCAATAATCAAACGCCGAATGGCCAAGGCGGCAGCACATCCTCCTCTGCATTTTTTCCACTTGCATTGCTGGTGGCTTCATCTTCGTTTATCTGTCGTGAGATAACAAAATAAAACAATAAAACAATATAACTTCTATTCCAAGTAGTCGCTGCATTAGTTTTTTCTGTTAAACTTTTTCTATTTTTTATTTAAATTTACCTGTTGCTTGTTGTGTATGAATTGAGGGCGCTTTGGCAAGTAGCCGCCTGCACGCATGCGCTTCACTAATACACAATTACTATCATACTACTACCTCTACGAGCACCATTATTATGGTTGTAGCTGCTCATGGCGCGCGCATATTTGCATTTCAAATGCATGCAACAGTTGCGATGTTTCGACGGTCCCCCTCGTCTTTTTCGATGGTTGCTGCACCGTTGCTTATGCATTTTGCCACTTGATTGCGTTATTTATTTTACACATATCATATACATACATATATACATATGTGTATATGTAGGTGTAATATGCAAGCAGCTACTAACTAGGTAAGCCACGCCAGCCACGCTTAGCAACTTTGAGCTCAGCCAGCCGCAAAGTGGCCGCACTCGGTCAGCTACACACATCAGCCAGCTCAGCAACATTTTTTTCTATTTAATTCATATATGTATGTCTACATACACATACTTCTATAATTTTTTCTAAAATTTGTAACTCACACTGTGGAGGTGTCGTTTTTTCATGACTCTTTGTAACGCTTTTTCACTTTCAGCCTCTTTCAGGCTTTGTGGTGTGGCCTCTGCGTGTGCTGGCCAAGTTTTTTTCGGCCACATACATTATCGTGCGATTATCACAATTTATTAATTTGTCACTAATTTGCATTTGTATATTTTTTCAACAGCCTTAGTGTGTTTTTGTGACCACTGCTTATTTATCGTTTACCTCATAACCAACATCATTGCTGTACGCTTCAAGGTATTTCCGTTGCACTTTCTGCTTGAACATTTCTTATTTTCCTACTTGGCCATCCTCACTATTTCAAGTGATCTTCGTTTGGTGAATCTTCAATTTTTTTAACCATTTTGTTGTTGAAAAATTTCTCTTTGCTGCTATTTACTTTTTCTTTGTGTTGAACGGAAATTTGTTGTTGATAAGTAGGTTTGAAGAGGCTCAACGTAAAGCGCTTGTGCACGATCGACTATGATCACCACTTGTTTTATCGTGAAAAGCGATCAACACTGAACTATTACATCCGCTTGACTTGGATGTTTTTGATATTTTTAAGTTATTCACCTAGAAGCGATCAGCAATTTACTTTCGATATTTCATGCCTTTCGTAAGCTCATATTTCTGATAATTCAATACATCATAAATCTATTTGCTTTTACTTATTCAGTATTTAAAGTAACGTGCAGGCCTGCGACGCCTCGAATGCTCAACAGTCTTTTGTTGTCAACTCAAATTGCTTTTGTGCATATTTTTTAGTTACTGATTTTAGATTATTATAAAAAAGTTGCTGACTAACTTTAGTAAAAAATTATTTTCAGTAAAAGCTGAAACGCGCTTAAAGTTTACAAAAAAAGTAAAATGATTAATAAGTATGGAAAGATATTAGTTAAAAATCGAGCTATAGTGATTTGAGTGTTGTGTCCCTACTATTTTAAGGAGTTTCTAGAATGTTTTTAGCATTTCTCGCTCGTATGAATTTCGTCTGATTTTTCTCGTGATCTTCACGATTGTTTTTAATTGATTATGTATTTATTTATTTCTTTTCGTTTAGTAAAATTTATATTAAGATATTAAATTCTTAATTAAAAATATGTAAGAATTATAAAATCTAACAAGTGTTTTCCAAATAAAAATTAAACGATTCTTTCACTGCACAGTTTTTCATTACTAAATAATATTTCATTAAAAATTAAATATTTCTAGAAATTTTTTTATCAAAAATAATTTTTTTAAAAATATTTTGTTCTTATTAAAAAATAAATTGTTTTATAAATTCTATTTGTTCATTACTAATGAAGGTTTTCTTATTAAAATTAAAAAATTTAAGTCCTAAGCCAGCAGTCACTTCAGGGACTAGTGGTCACGAACCTTAACTGAGGCTGTATTGGTTAAAGCATCCTTGAAATTAGTAAAAAATACTAGGATATCAATTTGTTTATTCACTTATCTTTCATTTAAATGCTATAATTATAATTTGTACGATATTCTTCTATTAAATTATTAATTTCTATTTCTATTTTTTCACTTACAGGGCACGTTCACCTTGATCGTCGAGGCTTTGCATGATACGAACAACAGCGCCAATACGCGCTCAAATAGTAAGTTTTGACTAAAAAAATGTATTACTAAATACGAAATTATTGAATTATTTGAATAGTAATCTCCATCGCATTTTGATTCTAGAAATAAGTTGCGTGAAATTGTGAAGCGATCTTGTCGGTCATACCCGATTCGGTCCAACGACAGTCAGTTCTACGTTATCGGAACAACCCGGATTTATATCCAGCCAAAGACTGTCGCTCCAGCAGCTTTCCCCCGTTAATGTATGGGAATATTTATCCTGCTGCAGCAACAACAACAAACCCGATTTTTATAAATCGTTATGGAATCTCCTGTAGAGATCTTATTATCCACTCTATCTCTTTCTACTTTACTTATTTCATTGCATAAGCTTCTCAAGCGATCTTGTCGATCATACCCACTTTCAATATTTCATTATAGAAGTTCGTCAAGTGGTCTTTTCAATCACTGCTTCAAGTAAGCGTTCTCGCAATTCTCGCAAAAACTTTCCCTTGCTAGGCTTATATATTTTTGCTACCCTCTTAAAAATGTCATGCTGCACTTCCTTGAAGATTCAAATTAAGTTTACTTCAAATTGGCACTACCTCCTCGAACGCGCTGATGAGCGCTTGCGTTCGTCGCATGATCAGTACCCTTCTTCATATTCATGTAACCCAATAATTGCTTCCTTAATGCCAAAACCAAAAAAATATTAATTTTGTATGCATATATACATATGCATGTGTTATATTAATATCCTGTTTATGTCATCCGTTTTTTTTTCTGTGTGCACTTCTTGTGGCGATGAGCAAAAG
This sequence comes from Anastrepha fraterculus, assembly GCA_037575425.1. Taxonomy (NCBI): domain Eukaryota; kingdom Metazoa; phylum Arthropoda; class Insecta; order Diptera; family Tephritidae; genus Anastrepha; species Anastrepha fraterculus. Next base: position 90,892 of record JAYXIM010012058.1, on the reverse strand, counting down.
CCAAGAGTTATTATGATCGCATTTACTTTGGCAGCAGGATCACCACATTTGTGCCTGTTTGCTGTCACTTCTTCGCGAGCTTAACCCTTGCGCCTCGCCATATATGCGTCATTTGATATCCTTTTGGGCAGCAGTAGAGAGTAGGCTTGTTGGTGGTGTTTCTAAAACCTAAGCGCCTGACACTTGCGCATCATCTTTTACCCCTTGCCAGCTCCTGCCATCCTGACTGTCTGCCACCAGGCAAGTTTCCTGCAGCTCATTTTTCGCTGCTGCTGTTGTTTGCAACCCCTTTTTTCTTGTCTTGCGACTAGCAGTTTTAACCACAGTCGATGTTGTTGTTGCGCTTATTGTTTTTGTGCAGATTTCCGGCATATTGAGTGGTTTTAAATGTCAGCTTCTGTCCACATTTTTTATATATATAGATATGTATATTTTTGTAGAATAGATATGTGGCCAACTGCAGCGTCGTCGTGTTTGCTGAAAACAATGTCAGTTGCTGCTGCTGCCAGGCTTATCCCCTACTCGATGCTCCCGCACGCTGTTTTGGTTTTACTATATGGCAGCACACTTAGTGAGGCGTTTTGTGTGCATTTTGTTTTTTTTTCCTTTTTTCCAAACCTTGAAAATGAATTGCACTTTATTTTATGCTTTATAGAAGATTTTTTGTGTTTTTTATGTCTTTTGTCTCTCTTTCTGCGTTTGTGGCTGCCACAGAACGGAAGTGTGCCTCTTCTTACCCGTACATCCGTTTCTCACTCTTCGACGGTATGTCGGTTTGCCGTTGTGTTTGTGTCTGTGTCTGTTGCACTTTTTGTTTTGCTACTTTAAAGTCTCATAGTTTTTTCAGGACTAATTCGCCATTTAGTTGGATTTAATTTAATTTTAGCTACAATTAATTTACCAACATCCAATTCTCCTGCTGCTGCTGCTGCTGTTGCTGTTGGTGTGTCTTCATCCGCTACTTCACCTTGCTCTGATCCACCGCCTGCAAATTCAGCAATTACTTTGACGTGTAGCAGCACTCTGCAGTTGAATTGTTGTTTGCTGCTACCACTCGTTAAATGTTGCAAATATTTTAATTCAGCGACTATTATTTCTGTTTGTTGGTTTGCTTGCGGGGCAGCCATTAAAAAGCGCCGCCGAATCACGACTTTTGTGCGCGCTGACTGGATAACTGGCTGGATGCCTGATGCCCGTTGTCTGTCGGTGCCTGCCTGCCTGGCTGACTATCGTCGTCTCATTGCCTGATGTTGTTCGTTTCATTGTCTGTTTTTGCAACACCACGCAACATTTCAATGTTGCACGCGCAGCACTGCTGCTCCTGTGTTGTTGCTGTTGTTCTTTGTCTACTGCTGGCTAGCAGTGTGTGGCGTGTGGAATAGCAGAAATAACTCGCGCACTATCAAGTTTTTAACTTTTTTCCGTTCGATGGCATTTTATGCATTGCCTGGCTGGCTGGCTGCTTAGCAACAATCGCATCATTCTGCCAGCCTGTCTAGTTGCATATTTGAAACTCCTTGTTGAGATTTTTCTACACTTTACATACTCGATTGGCCTTTCCTTGCCAACTTTGGAGCTATTTCACAAAAATCAACGATCGTGTTTGCCATCGTGTAATCCATCTTATATGCCTGTTTTTGTTTTTATAACCACGAATGTTGGATTTTATTGCCAGCCACTAACGAAATGTGAGTGCAGTCCCTGCTGTTGAATGCCGCATGCCGACTGCTGATCACTGCTGCTGCTGATATGGTTGTTGGGCTCCGTGCATTCCTGTTTCAGCCATTGCCTTTTCTTTATATTACTTTTTGTATCCCTTTTCATGCGCTCTTCTTCCCACCCACCGCCGTCTTGCTATGCTGCTGTAAAGTTGTACTCTTTTATATCTCCTGTTGCATGCCAATAATGTCGCATCTGTTTGGCTGTTTGCTTTTTTGATGCTTCTCCTACTGCTACTTCGATGTCATGTCGCTATCATCCATTCACTGGGTAGCTTTTTGCCCCTTTTTTGTTTTTGGCTTGATGCTGCACTGTTGCCATTTAAATTCCTTTTGATTATTCAAAGCGATAAAATTATTTTATCCTTCGCAAAAAATATCTCAGAAAAGAACAAAGAAAAAACACAAATGACAACAGAAACCGTCATGTTGCACATCAATCGCACTTGAAAGCATTTAGCACGCAGTGCTGTTTGTTGTCAACCTGCCGCGACCACACAGCTGGCGTGCAGTGGGCGAATTGGGGGCATTGTAAGCCTGGATGGTGAGGTTTTCGAAAAGTATTACCGTTGTGCATTTTTGAATAATTCATTCGAAGAATTCTAAGTTTGTGAGAGTTGTGTGTATCGCTGCTCTCGCCTGTAAGTATGCTTTTTTCTACAGTAAGCTGTGATAGCTACTCATTATTTCATTCTCGAGTTTCAAGAATCAACATTTTTTGACCTATGTTTGAAATTCTCAACGGGTTTATAAAATAAAATGGTTGATTTGGTGTGTGCTTGCAAGCTAAGAATGAAGTGCGGAGAGATTACACAGACTGTAGTGGAATTCATCGAGAGTTTTTTGCTGCAACGTAGTTTTACATTATCTTGCACTTAACTTTTGTGAACAAAAATGAAAAAGTTAAGTTTGGTTAATGTAAACGTTAGAAGAATATGAAAGAAAGTAACAGAAAAATAAAAAAATTATGAGTAAAAAAATGTAGCCGTACCCCTAAACTCAACAACTGATTCTAGTAGTGCTGTCATATGCGCAATCTCTCCTAAGACACTGCCTGATAGTACGTGTAAGCCTCAAGCTACACATGCGCTGGTAGCGGTGATAAGCTGTGTGATTACAATGGGGCTTACACAGCCTTGAAGGCTGCTGTAATGAACGCACCCGCGCTTACAACCTGAAGAAAAATTAACTTGTAAATGGGAACGTAATAGTTCACACACCACCTTCCACCCCCTCTCGCACTCTTCTTGAGCTAATCACCATTCCTATGCATTTCCTTCTTATGCCTTTGGTTTGATTCATTTCAACCCAATTTTCAAAAAAATTTCTTTACTCCAACAATCAATACGAGAAATTCAATGCTTCCACATACGAAACCCATCGCCATTGAATAGCTTATTTTTTTTTATAACAATTATTTTTGAATTGCATTTTCTTGCATTGTTTGAATTCCGCCTTTTATCTAAATAGAAACTTATTTTTTATTTTCCTGCTTCAATGTCACTCTTTAATAGCGATTTTAAGTACCTTGTGAACTTCTTTTGACCTGCAGCATTCTTGCTTCTCATCGCCCGTTCTTCATTCCTTATGCCCCTATATATGTACATGCATATGTAGGTATACCAATCAACACCTGCTTTACCTGCCGTTCGATTTTTATGTACCCTTTTGTAATGCCTTAATGTATGTAGTTGTTGTTCAATGCTTCTTGTAATGTGAATGTTGTTGGTGGGCTTCAATATACCTACGATGATTTTCCCAGGCCGCTACAAATGGAGATTTATGTTTCCTCATTTTCTATAGCTATAGAAAATTTTAAAATACAAAAACCAAACAAAAAAGACGAAGAATACTTTCTTTTGATTAACAATTTATTTCACCATTTCGGCCAACCATTTATTGATCGCCTTTGGCATCTGAGAAAATTTCCTAGTTGTGCCCTTTTCCTTTTATTTGATGTTAAATTCTTTAAAATTCATTAAAAATTGCCATTCAATGCTTGAAACACCTAATATTGGTTGCACTCACTATGGTCTAAAAATAAAGAATACCCTGCCATGTCTCTGGAATTTTAATTATGCTCTTTCATGCACATCAAAGAGGAAAAAAACACTGCCCTTTCATTTCAGTTCTTCAATCTGTTTTTTTGTTTGTTTTTTTCCACCTTTTTCATATCCATAGAAAATCAAAAATTACTCCAACAAAATCCTAATGATTCAGCCACATTGCCACACGATCTTTCATTTTCCATTTCAATGCAGTCGCAGCTTAAAATACTAAAATCCTTAGCTCTGCCAGCCTGCCTGCCTGCCAATAACGTGCAACGCCTCTTTTCTTCTACTGCCGCTGTGTGTTGCATGCTGCATGCACTGGCATTTCACTTTTTGTCTCTTGCTGCGCATACACACATATGCACATACTTGGACACTTGTGCGTGCATGTCCTGCTGTGCGCATCCTGTTCCGATTTCTACTTCTCCTTTCAAGTGTTGTACACACCGGCTTGCATTGCGGCACCTTCGCCGCCAACACCAAGCACGCTGCTCAAGCACGCTGTTTGTTGCAAGCTGTATAATTTTACTTTGTATAAGCTGCGCTGTATGTTGCATGTCGTTTGTAGATTTTTATCGCGATTTGTAATATTATTGCATTCTTCTAAAGCGCCTCCGCCTCCTTTGCCTACTCCACCAGCTTTTTAACTCGATCGGCTTTAACGCGCTTTAATTTTATTCATGTGGCTCGTTGACTCTTGTCAAGGATTAATTTCATTATTTCACTAGTTATGTTTGTGCGGTGTTGCGTGTTTTTGCCATTTTTTTCTGCTTTTTTCGCTTTATCGCTTTTATTTTTCAACCGTCTTCACTTTACGCCTGTCCAACGCTATCTGTCCAGCTGTCGTGCGCCGGCTAACCAGTCGTTGGACGCAACAAGTTTTTAATTTAACATAAATTAAACAAAAAATTGTTTGTTAAGGATCCAAATGCCCACAAACGCGTACGCGTACGCCACGCAAACACTTGTAGCAAGTGAAACTTCTTGTTCAGTAGACAGCAGAGCAGCGAATTGTGGATCATTCTTTGTTCGATAATTTCCATTTGAACAACCATTCTTTCTCTTTACACTTGTTTAAACCTGCGTTGTTTACACTCAAGATCTGCTACTTTACTAAATCTTTTCACCATGTAAGCCCAAGAGTTTTCATCCCACACATTAGCCTTTCTTAAACATTATTCACCTTATAGTTACTCTTCTGCTTTGCAGCTCTTTTCAGCCTACACACTGCTGAGTTTTCGCCTTAAAAATTATAAATTTCCAACATTCTTCACTACTTTCTACTACCTATGCTTTTCAGACCTTCCCTCATTGCCTAGTTCTCCTTTTACGCTATAAACTTTCAATTTCATGCTTTCCCGACCACTTATCCTCATTTCCTAGATCTACTTATCCTTATAGACTACCACGCTCCTGTTTCCTGGTCTGCCTTTTCCAACATTTCCACAGCGTTTTTCATAATTTTATTTCTTCCTCTTTGCGTTATCATTTGTTTCTTGCTCTTTAATTTACTGTTCACTGCCGCTTCTTAACATTTAACCTCTGCTTGATGCTCTTCTACACCTACCAATTAATCTCTGCCAATGCCAAACCAAAGTTGTTAGCCGTTTTGCTGCAAGTGCTTGTTGCAAGTTGTTAAATGCTTATCTTTTAATTTTAACTCAATGAAGCTGAGGTTTTGAATGTTTGTTGGACTTTCTGGTTGGCTGTATTTCCATTATAAATATAAGTATATATGTATATATATTATTTTTTGTCTTTGTTTTTAGTTTTTTGGTACATTTTTTCGAGCTATTGTTCGACAGTTATCATCGCCGTGAGTTCGCTCAGTGGCACTTGCGCTCTTAAGTGGTTGCCTATTCTTGGGGCTGTTGATCATGCTGGTGAGGGGGTTTGTTGTTTCTTCTTTATTTATTCTGTTGTTGGTTATTGTTTTTGTGTTACTTTTCATTTGATACTTCTCTTTTCTTTCTCTTGCTGCTTATTTCCCTTTTGCTGGCTGCTTCTTATACGTGGCCTTAGTTTGATAAGCTGGCATTTACAATGCGTACTTTTTGCGAATATGAAATATAATAGCAGTGCGACAGGTTTCTAAACCATATTGTTCTCGGAGTCTTTAAATTTAAACGTCAGTTTGTCACTTGTGGCTTAACATTTTTTTGTTTTTTTGTGTTTGTGTTTGTTTTGAGATCTCAAACTAATTAACCCAAAAATTCCTGCAACAAATTTTTGGTCATTCGCGGTGAAGTACACCTTTTCATTGTCAGCTGCTTGTAACTTTACTTGCCATACGACTGTCACACAACTCTACTCGCCTAGTGTGACAGGCAGTCAGCCTATCTAGTTGCTGAGGCACTTGACCAGCTGTTGTTAGGCAAATCATCCAGTTTCAGTCAGCTAATTGTACTCGCCATCTAACTGGCGGCGCTTGGCGGTTGGCGGTCTGCCTCCAGTCGATCAGCCATTGCATTCAACCCACTGGCGTTTCTCCGGGGCAGTCAGTTTGGCAACACAGCTTACTGTGACAGTTCAGCCAATTCTAACTAGCAACACTAAATATCCGAAAAATGTCAATTTGTGTTGAGAATTAGTTGTGAGTTTTGCTTATTTTTTGTGGCAACATGTTGCGAATGTCAACCGGTTGTTGGTCAGCGAAGTTGGAAAAAAGAAGCAAAAATAACAAACGAGATAGAATAGGCCAACAAATTCCTATGCGCATGGATTTTTTGTGCGAATTCGCCAAATACGATACAGGAACGCTCACAAATTAACTTAATTAATTAACAAGTAAATATAGTTAGCGAAAAAAATTTGGAAGCAGAAAAATTAGACGTAAAAAATTACAACGAAAAATATTTTGCACAAAATAAACGGAACTCGCGTGCATGGCACCTGTTCTATAGCAATTTTGTTGGCAACAAAGCTGCTTTGGGTAAAATAAAGTAGAAACAAAATAAAAATTGAAAAAGTTATTACAAGCAAAAAAACGTTAGGCGCATGTACGGGGTCGTCAAGTCGCCAACGTGTGCAGCAGCTGGCTAAGCCTGACTTTTTTTTGCATCCTAGCACACATATTCAACATACGCACACACACACTTATTGCGATTTCTGTGTGTCACACTGTCTTTGGGCCGCGAATGTGGCATGTGGCACTCCAGTACTACGTACGTACTTACCATGCTGGCATTCCAATGGATTTTCGGAATTTTTGTGTGGCACCTTCGCTCGCTGCTCCACGAAACTAATATATGCGCGTGTACGAACACACTTACATACATGCATAGATACAAAGTGTTGTGCATATGTGTTGGCTATGGCAATCACCTAAAAGCTTTGCGCATTTGCGTTTGCCATTTACTATTGCCGCTAATGTCGTTGCGGCTGCTTACATTTTCATCATTGCCTCTGCTGCTGCCGTAGTTATTGTTATTGTTGTAATAAGTGCTTGCGACGGCACTAACCAAGTCAGCCAGCAGCCCGCTCGTTGGCTTTTTTCGCCTCCCCTCACTCATTGCGTCTGGCTTATTAGGTTTTTTACTTTGCTGCAACACATGAAGTGGTGACGATAACTGCAAGCCAGCCAACTCCGCAGTAAGCCAGTCAGTCCGGTAGTTTCGCATTGGGTCCGCGCACAGCACAGCACAGCAAGTGGCCGCGCATGCGAACAGTGGGACTTGTAGTATGACAGGTTATTAGACGCACATTTTTTATATTAATTTGAGTACGACTTATTGTTGTTGTTCTCTCGCAAAAATGCAGCAACGCAACTTACACATAGCTATAATATTGTAATAATGAAAAAAAGTCAAATAATTTATAATAAAATTTCCAAACCTTCCAAGTTGTCAGCATATGAAGAAACGCGGTTGAAAACAGCAAAAACAAAAAATGATAATTTACTCTGTCTCCTGTGAGAAGTCGTTAATTTTTGTGCGTTTGCTAATTTTATTTCCTACATTTTCGCATTGCTCGTACAAATTCGCTATGTCGCCTTTGAAAAAACATTTCATGTGATAAGCACGAAAACTGACTGTTGTTTGCTGTCGCATTTCAAATTTCCGTTACTAATTTTGTTTCTTTCTATTAAATTTGTAACTAACGCATGAAAAATGTGACAGCTCGCATGCTATTCCGCATGCTGAGAAATTGATCACTCGCTGCGTGCCGCGCCTGGTTGGTTGTCATTTTGGGCTGATAAGAGAGAAATTTTCATTTGTAGGTTGAAAATGGAAATTTGTTGTGGTATGTACAAATGTATGTATGCCTCGTTGGTTGCTGCAGGTGAATTCGATAAAGGCAATTGGGGCAAAGTTTTCTCCAGTTTAAAGTGGAAGGGAAGGTTTAGCGAAATGCAGTGTTTTCGAGAATAAAGATCCAAAAGAAAAATAAACACGATGTAAAAAATATTAAATAACGAAATTATTTAATAAAGTAAGCAAAGTATTGGAAAAAAATTAAATGAAAAATGAAATAAAATTTAAGTAAAATAGTCAACAAGTTATGATGGTAGTTTTTACGTTTATTGTCGGCATAAACAAAACAAGAAAGTAGCAAAAAAAGTAATAAAACAGTAGGTAAAAAATTAAAAATAAATAATAAAATTAAATACAACTAAAAAATAAATAGTAAAACGAAATAAAGATATGAAAAAAATTACATAAAAATAAGGGAAACTAAAATTATTATTATAATTTATAAAATTAATAAAATAAAAATATATATCAAAAACATCAACAAAATGAAAATAAAAATTTAATAAGTAATGCTTAAAGATAAACAATTAAAACAAAAAACTAGTAAATTGAATAAAAAAAACCTAAATAAAAAATAATAATAAAATAAAAAAATAAAAAATAATAATAAAATAAAAAGCAATAATAAAATAAAAAATAATAATAAAATAAAAAATAATAATAAAATAAAAAATAATAATAAAATAAAAAATAATAATAAAATAAAAAATAATAATAAAATAAAAAATAATAAATAATACATTAAAAAAAGAACAAATTATTAAAGATCACTAAAAAAGAGGAAAAAAATTTAAGATTATGAAAATAACAAAATATAAAATAAAAACAAGAAAATAAAATTATTTTGTTTTCACTTCAGTCCTTCAATTGTTTGTGTCGAAGATACTCGTTATGGAGAAACATCGATCAAACGTCATAAGGTTAAAAAATGTTGCGTTCGTGTTATCATACAAGGAGTTGACAGTGATTTCTTGTCCGAAATATACACACATGAAATTCGTTAGTCGCAACATTGCCATTTATTTGTTTACAACGCTTATATTCATGTAAAATGACAAACCCTGGAGTGTTTTCGTTTTTTATTAAAAACACCTAAGTATTATTGAAAAAATATTTCATTCAATCGCATTCATTAATTCTCTACACACGCTCTTTTCACTTTTCATCTACTAGGTGCGCAACTAAGTTCCCGCTGTTTGTCAGTAGATGCCGTCAGCAGTGTGTGCTAGTCGATTCTAACATAACTTAAACGTCATAAACCAAGCTTAGACATATGGTAAACAAACTGCTTCGACACATTAGTGATTTTGGTTTGGTATCATATACTTTTGGTTTTGTGAAAATGTCTGATTTTATGCTGAATAATTGTAATTTGCGGGAAGTGTTGATTTTCCTCTTTTATTCGAAAAAAAACAGCGGTTGAAGCGCATCGAGGGCTACAAATAGTTTTTGGAGATGCTGCTTTAAGTGAAAAAACAGGCCGCGTGAAGGAAGGCCAAAAACCTTCGAAGACGCTGAATTGGAGGCATTGCTCAATGAGGATCCGTGTCAAACGCAAGAAAAGCTTGCTTCAGTATTAAGAGTTACCTAACAATCCATTTCTAAGCGATTCCATGCTTTGGGAATGATTCAGAAACAGGGGACTTGGGTTCCTTATGAGTTAAAACCAAAGGATATTTTTTTCGCCTGTGAACAACTGCTTCAGCGGCAAGAAAGGAAGGACTTTCTTCATCGCATCGCGACTGACGGGTGATGAAAAGTGGATTCATTACAGCAATCCAAAGAAGAGAAAGTCATGGGGGCTGCCGGGTCATGCTTCTACGTCGTCGCCTCGTCCGAATATTCACGCTGCGAAGAGGTTACGCTATGTATTTGGTGGGGCCAAGTTGGTGTTATTTATTATGAACTGTTAAAACCAAGCGAAACCATCACTGGGGATCGGTATCGACTTCAATGGATGCGATTGAGCCGAGCACTGCGCGAGAAGCGGTCGCAATACGCGGAGAGACAAGAAAAAGTGATTCTACAGCATCACAACGCTCGACCTCACGTTGCCAAACCCGTTAAAACCTACCTGGAAACACTGAATTGGAAATCTTACCCCACCCGCCATATTCTCCAGATATTACGTCGTCCAATTACCACCTGTTCCGATCGATGGCACATGGTCTAGCTGACTAGCAGTTTCATTCATATGAAGACATAAAAAACTGGCTTGATCCGGGGATAGCCTCAAGCGATGAACAGTTTTACCGCGACGGTATACGAGATTTACCAGAAAGATGGGGAAAAAGTAGTAGCCAGGGATGGGCAATACTTTCAATGATTCACTTGTAACCAATTTTTCAGAATAAAGTTGTATTTTCATCAGAACTCAGTTGCGCACGTAATATAATTCGTAACAAAACCAAATACATGCATCAAAATACTTGCTTAACTAAACACCGCCTATTGAAGATACCATTTTCGCTTTTTCTCCATTCCACGGTAGATCTCGTTTAAGTGCAGCGAAAATTAAATGCGGCGGCTACAGAAACCTCACCGCGCCGTCGCCGGCCACTTTTGCTTTTTTAACGCGCTCATACGTCGTCAACTACTTGCAAATGCCACCAGCGGAAAGTAAGAACAGCACCGGTAACAAATAAAAACTGAACAAAACTACCTAAGTTCCTTCTACTACACTGCTGCGCCGGCAGTTAGACTACAAATGCTGGTCGGGTTCGTTGCATAAGTCTCTCGTTCTGGTTGGGCATGAAAATGTTAACCTCCAAAATCCTCTGAAATTGCTGTTTATTATTATTGCTGATTGCTGCGGCGTGGTGATTATATTGCTGTTTGCTGTTGTTAGCTTGGCCGCTTGCTTTTTTCCATCCTACCCTTCTCTCAACCCGAACTGTGTATTAAGTGCCTGCTGAAAACTTCTTATTGAAAGTTATTCTCTTTCTTTCCGTTTTTGCAGCTTTTACTTTATATTTTCTTAGTTTGTTGATAGTGTGGTAGCATTCTTGCATTTCCTTCGTTTTTCGTGCATTCAACTTCGTTCTCTTTCAGTTGCCCGGTGCAATACCAGCAACATTCAGTGGTCACGTGTGTGTGGTCACGGTTTCGCCTTGTCACTGCCACTTGCATATTACAATATGTATATGTATATGTAGGTATGCATACTCGTAAACTACCCATGTTGTTGTTTGTCATGCGGGAGAATTATGCTGCATTCAACTTTAACCGCTGCCGTAGCGGTTACTGCCTTTGCTGCTGTAATTTGATGTTGTCCGCTAATTTATTGTAGTTTTTTTGTGTTGCTATTTTTGCATTGTTACTCTTCTTATGCTTTGTTTTTGTATTTGTTGCCACACCACCTCAATTCACCAGTCATGCACCTGCAATTTACTTTATAGACCTTAGTCGCATGCATTTGTATATGTGCCATACACGCATGCATACATGTATTCATACATTTGTCGCAGTTTATGTGCCCACAATACAAATAATCCGCCGCTCCACACCAAATGTAGCTGGCAGCCTCACTCGGCAAGGCAAACCGGTCTTTAGCAGCCACTTTACTCAGTTGTTGAGCTTGTCAATTGTATATAAAGCCATTGCCACATAATCATAGGGCTAAATATTTAGAACTGGGCTTACTTTCTCTACTGACATGCCAATCTATGTTTTAGTAAGACTCAAATCGATTATATTCTAATGCCATCTGATAAATGCATGATTATATCAGGTCAGTCCATAATTTCGTGCGTTTTTTAATGGTGGTTTTAAAATTAATAAAAAAGATGTTTAAAGTATTTATTAATCAATTATATATTTTCCTTCATTATTTATAATGTCTTCCTAACGTTCAAACGTCTTCCCTGCTCAAAAAGTGTTTGTCCTTGGAGCCAAAATACGCTTCGTTATTTCTTGTTATAGCTTCTTTTGAGGAGTAGTTCTTGTTACTCATATGGGATTGAAGTCCACGGAAAAGGTGATAATCACAAGGTGCAATATCCGGAGAGTATGGTGGATGCGGCATTAGCTCCCATACGAGCTCGTTCAGCTTGCCTTATGTTTGCCTTACGGTATGAGGTCTTGCGTAGTCGTGGTGAAACAAAACTTTGCGTCTATTCACTAAAAACGGCCGATTTTTTTTGAGTGCCTCATTCAGATTTGATAGCTGATAGGAATAATAATCAGCAGTTATCGTCTGGTTTGGTTTCAGAATAAACAATACCAGCCATATCCCACCAAATAGACAAGAGAATCTTCTTGGGGCGAAGGCCATCTCTCGGGGTCGGTTCTGGTGTTTCATCTTTATCTAACCATTGGCGTTTGCGAACAGGATTATTGTAAAGGACCCATTTTTCATCACCAGTAACGATACGGTTCAAAGAACTTTCATTTTAAAGCCGTTGCAGCAGCTGAGAACACACATTCACTCTCTGCTGAAGGTTGGTGACGGAAAGTCTAGGCGGAACCCATTTTCCCAGCTTTGAAACCTCTCCCAACTGAACCCGGTGCCTGTGAACTGTTTCATGCGATGAATTTGACCCCTGAGCTATCATATCGACTGTCAAATTTGGCTCAGCTACAAATTTCTACAAATTTTCGTTGATTCAGACAAACTTAGGCTTAAAATGACAAAATTGTCTTTCAGAAAACCTATCTTATGTCGATATAAAAAAATTTTTTGTTCCAGAAAAAAGTTAATAAACTTTGATAATTTAGTAAAAAACGTCAAAAATGCCTTTTTTTAACTTTCAACAGCTGTTTTGCGAAAACTACGACTTCCATTGACACGAATTATATATTGCCATGTAGGCTATATGTGTGCCTTTCGAAATTTATGCACTTCAAAGAAATGGCGCGCACGGTTTTCGAGATTGCAGGTAGTAACTGCACTATTGCCCAGGTTTCTTGGGAATATCTCGGAAACCGTTCTTTAAAAAAAAAAAAAATTCATTTTTGCTTTCAGCGACCTCAAACTAGTGTTATTGATATTATGGCAACATGTTGCAGGTTGTTGTAAAGGTTTGTAGTAATGTTGTCGAAGGCAATTATTATATTTTAGCAAGTTATCGCTTATGTTACGCACTTATCACGGTTCCCATAGCTAAATGTACATATATGTACATATTTAATAATATAATGTTGAATATCTAATTTCTTTTTGACATTTGCTAGTCTGCCTGCCACGAACAATGAAAACTAATATGAAAAAAGGGGAAAACAAAAAATCACTGCTCTGTTTTCCTTAGAAATCGCGCTAATTATGCATTTGAGAAAAATTAAAGATTAACAAATTTGTAACTCCTATTCACAAACAGCTTGTAGAACCTAAGACACATTAAGACAAAATCTGTAATTTGAAGCGGTCACTACTGTACTTTTCTTCCATATCTCTATTGCGTGCTGCTTTTACATGGTTACTGAGGCACGATGAGGCGCTTAGTAGTGTATCCCAAAATACTCTAAACAAACCAAATGTATTTAATACAATTAAGTGCGCGTCTACCTGTGCTGCTTCTGCAACTTGCCACTGATAATCTGCACAAAAAACACAGCTTACAACATCCTCCATCTCAAGTCCAGTAAGGCATTGTTCTTCTGTTGCGCGATGGTATTTCTTCACGGCTCGGCCTCCCGTTTCCACTAATTCACAATAATTAATCTTCATTTAATAACCTAACCAGCAGACGAGCAAGCACACACATACACATGCATGCTTATATTTATGCAGTGATAACTGCTGCTGCATCACAGCGGCTTTCTCATCAATCTCGAACAAAACACAATAAAGAAAACCCAGTACAAGGTAAGAAATATTCATAAGTCTCCGCTGCTGCCTGAGAATTTCTTCTGGCTGTGTTTTTTAGCCTTAAATAATTTTTACGACTTGATCTTTTCGATAACTTCTCATGTTCTTACTTGTTTTTCTCGGCTGCTTGCTGCTTGCAGCCAAAATCTCTACATTATCTTCATTGCTTCCTTATGCATCGGCGTTTGCAGTTGTTTCTCCCTTCTGCAGCTCTCGTCTTTCCTGGAGGGACCTCATAGCGTGCTGTTATTTTGCTTTGCTTCCCTGCTGCAGTACTAATCACCTACAGGTCTGTCTGGGTTGGATTTTTAGCACAACTTTATTGCAAAACATAGCAGCACTTGCTTTTATATTTCTTAAAACTGCCGCCTATTATGCATTTTAGGTACTGAAATATTAATTTAACGCATTTAAGAGGGCCATTAAGCCATAAATACATATGTATGTGTATAATATCATGGAAAATACCATGCAAAATAGAAAATTGGAACTTAAAGATACCCGCAATCAAATTTATCTAAAGTTGCCATTTTTGTAAAATATTTGTTTATTTTCTATTTTCTATTATATATTATATTCCTAGTGTCTTTTTGTAAATATAATTTATTGTTATTCATATATTCAATAAAATAAATAAAATAAAATATTATTATATACATTAAACCATTAATTTTGATTGCAGTTTGACATTTTTCATCACAATGCGCCATTTACATATATTATATTTTCCTAATTTTTTATTTCAATATTTCTTACTTATTTGTTCACTTATTTTAAAGCATAAACATTTATGTATTTTTTTCACAGATTTATTAATTCAACGTATGTCGCTGCAACAAGTGCTCGAAGTATCGACTGAGTGGAAAACGAACAAGAGCGAAGCTCAATACACTTGGTTGGAATATGATTTTCGTGTCACCTGCGATGCTCATTATTATGGTCGCGGCTGTGCGAATCTGTGTAGGCCACGTGATGATTCATTTGGGCATTATACCTGCTCGGAGAGCGGTGAAATTATCTGCTTGAGTGGCTGGCAGGGAGATTATTGTGATAAAGGTAGGTGGAACAAAAATTAATATATTATATTTTCCAAACTAAGAAGAAAAAAAAACAATTTATATATAATATAGTACATATGCATATGTATAAAAAGTGCAATGAATCACCTTTGTTGCAATGAAGGCAATATTTGATGACGTGTTAAATATTTCAGACTCTCTATTTGCAAATGTAAAAAAAGCAATATTATTAAAAAAAAATATATATATTTATAGCTGCATTTTTTTTCTTACTTCTTTCGTTCCTAAGAACATATCATTGAGTTAAAAAAAAAAACAAATTCCAACAAATTTTCAAACAATTATTTTTGCATTAAAAAATTTCATTTTATTTTAATTATCAAAGCAACATATTTTGCCCAATTTTTTTTTGTAATTAAAATTTTTCCACAAAAAAAATTAAGACTATTTTTCCGAAATATACCTCAAAAAATTTGAATCATAATTGGAAAATATAGTTTTGCAATTGTCGTTGTCTCCAGTAAATCTTTCAGCACTGACAACATGCACGAAAAATTCTGAATATAATAAAAACAATATATTGAATGTTCGTCCAGTATTGCGCCTTTTTTTATTTTGTGTTTTTGCATTTCACACAAAAATTGAAATTTGCAGCCTTTAATGTGCTTTTCGCTGCTTCGCTTACGTTTTCCTCCACAACTTCAGTTTCTGCGCCTTCTACGCACTTAAAAAGTGCACTTTATTCATTCATTCGCTGCCGCACGCATGCGATCATTCATTCATTCGACAAATCGCTCATTTCCTTTCTTGATTAAAACACTTGTCTGCCCACTTACTTATTCAAGAAGTTGCTGCCACTGCTACTGCTACCAGCACGGCTTATCGCCTCACTGCTTCTCACTACCCCTCAAACTGCCTGCTTTCTCCACCACCATCAGCCTCATATGTATCATTCATAACTACATAAAACAACAACCTGCCTCGCCAGCTTCAGTTTTCATTATTTTTATTTCCTTTTAATACTCATTATATTTTGGCAAATTGTATTCAACTCGAACTCGGACTATACGAAAGTACCTAATTTTAAGGCCATTTACTCGATTAAATCGGGCATAGGAATGGCAAAAAAATATGCTGCTGAAAACCGGTGCATCCAGCGGCAGCTGTATTTTTTGGCAGTGTCAATGCTTCCGATTTGCTATTGTTGTTCGTTTGTCTTGCCAGCAACGCATATTTTGTGATAAAAAAAACACACATACGAACACGCACTTACCCACTTGCCTGTTGAAGGACAGCAACCTGGCGGCAGCGTTCAACGAAAAAAGGAAGCATACCACAATTGCAGGCGAAAAAATGGTATATTTACCACAAAATTCAAGGTGTAATCAACATCCGCTAGTAAAGAGCGCACAAACAACGAAAAAATTCCACACAACGAAAAAGGAAGACGAGCAGCGGCGAACAAACAAGTATCAGCGTAGTAAAAAAAAGCAACACAGCAGCTGAAGGGTCTTTAAATTTTGAATGGCACCGCACATGCACAGGCACACACACTTATTCCACCTTCCAAAAGGCACTAACACACAGATACGTATTTTTGTGCAGCCGCACAGCCTGAAGACCGCTTGGACCCACTTGCTGGGCTTGCGTGCTTGCTGGCAGCCGCCTTTGAGTGCACAGAATCGTCCCTTGGAGCACACGCAAAGTACCTGGTATGGAGTTGTAGTGGTAGTAGTAGTAAGCCAACAGTACGACAGGTATTGACAACCACACACCTTTTGTGTCTGGCTTATATAAGCACTAGCAGCAGGACGCAGTTAGCTAGCGGAGTTAGCGGCGTAGCGAGCGGAAATGTGAAGCTGCCGCTGTAGTATTGGCAGAAAAGGGACTCCAAAATAATCGAATCGCCGTCTGACTACCAGGGTCTGGTAGCAGCACAATTTCTGTGCCGCTACTTAGTGCTCCATATGCGCCAGCAAACAAAACGAACAACAACAATAAAACACAGAGACCGATGATTCTTTACTTTCTTTGCTTGCCTGTCTTTCCTCGCACCTCATTGTACACCGTTACTATCCTTTTATTCGTTTTGTGCCCAAACTGTGGCGTGGGAAGATTTTTCTTTAGGTTTAGGCTCTGGCTTTGCCTACAATATTTCGTATTCTCGCGCTTACGTATCGCCTACTCCTCCACTATCACCGCAGTTGAGTTCCTTGGCATGGCATGGCGTGTTTTGTATCTTGTCTTGATCGCTAGCATTCTTTGTGGTTCTTTATGCTGTTGTTGCTAGAACCTAACAACCAGCCCCTCCCCAAAAATGTTGGGAAGAAAAAATGTTTTATGTTTCACAACAACTGGTTGTCTTGCTGGCTTAACTGAAGCTACAACACATTTTGTGAGGCAACAAGAGTTTTTCGATGCTCGAATTATGTTCGATGTTGCACTCAAATATTTGTTGTTGTCAAATTAGATTGAAATGTAATTCTACATTAAATTATCGGTTAAAAAAATTATTTCAGCTTATTTGACTACTTTTTATTTCTTGAACTCTTCATTATTTTATTCATTATTGTCTGCAATTCCCAAACCTTTTTTGAAATAAAATATTGGAAGCTGGCGCGTGTTTATTGCACAGCAGCCCAAGGCAGCCCATCTCGCTCTTCGCACTCAAAAGCATGCGTTTCCATAGAGTACACTAGCCCCTTCTTCCAAACAAGTTAATCGCTGCACGCTCTTTCATTGCTTTAAGCTAGCTTTCTTCACTACAATTCTCGTCAGATTTATAAACCGGCTTGTTGACTTACTGCTTTTGATATGATAGGCATGCAGCATCCTAATAATTTTGCTGACTGACTTTAATCAGTCTTTCAGGCAACTAATGGACTAGCCGTTGCCCGACTGTTAATACCCAGCCGAGCTGTGAAGTGATTTTAATGTTTTGAAGATTAACGCGAATGAAGTGACCACTAATTCTAAAAGGTTACAGCTCTATATGCCCCCTTTTCCAACGAAACTTAGACAAACAAACAAGAGTTTCAAAGCTGTTTTTTGTTTTCCTTGTTTTTTTAACTGTCTTACCACTATATCATTGCAACTCATTTTCACACATTTCTCTTGAAAACTTCTAAGATTCTTCAGCTCCTCGGTTTTTTTCGTTTATTTTTACAGAAATGTTAGACTTCACTCTATCACTCACTTGTTAACGCCCCTCCGTTCGTGTAATGCTTAACCCTCGTTATCTAGGTCGCTAGTACTTTCGCCCGCCTTTTTTACTAACCTGCGAATAAATAAATCACCAAATAATCTTATTACTAAAGCGTTCATCGAAAATCAACCGTTTTGGACCCCTTCTTTTATTCCGCACCTCTTCATTTTTCATGCACTATTTCTCAGCTTACCTATTCATTTTATGATCTACCATACTCGGCCCTTTTCCCCTCGTCCTGCCTTTTGCCAGTACCTTGCTCGAATGATCGTTCCGTCTTGCGATCACCGCCTTTCGAAAACAATAGCCCGGCTTTGTAGCCTCAAACGCAGACGATGACAAATGAAATTTTCTACACTCATTGGTTTTGTAATTTACATAAAAGAAAATTAATGTACATGCACTTTTTTGTTTGTTTTTTGTATACCAATATGCCATGATCAAGCAATGCTCGCGTATTTTCCATTCACTTCCTTGTAGCTGGAACTGTCGGCCTTAGAATTACAAAAACAAAAAAGAAATACTTAATAATCAGTGTCAACAGCAGCAACACACTTAGCTTCTAGTCATCGCACCAACAAATATTTATATTGCATGCGCTTCACAGTCCCAATCCAATCAATCGTGGCGGCTGAGACAATAATTACACTTTAACTTAACTGTTTGCTTAGGCGTGTGCGAACATGTGTGTGTTCAGATGGGTGTGCATCCTAGCAGCAAGCAATTCAAATCGATTTTTTCTCACTTATTTTTGTTCTTTCTCAAAATTACGCCGCTTAAATTTTTTGTTAAATCATCCCATTTGATTTGACAAGCAAGTGATTTTCAATAATGAAAAAAAGTAAGTTAAAAATAAACATTCAAATGATTCGTTTCGCCACACATTTTTTTCAAAGTGGTTTTCATACGAAAATGACATAAACTTTAAGCGCAACGTGCGATCAATCAGCTTAGTCGATCGCTGATCTGTATAGAAGTTTTTGTTTTTCTAAGCAATTCTAAATTTTTTGATATGTTAATGACTACTCGAAAAAGTACTTAAGGTGCATGAGTTCTACAAAAAAAAAAAAAAATATTTATATAAAATAAAGCACCTTCGCGTGCTTTGGTTCTTTCTTTGTAGTAATGTTGGCTATCCTTTATTTTTGGTAGCCCATCACTTACGATTATTTACTTTTGGACACTGAATTAGGTTGTGGAAGTGCGCATGTGCGTTAATTTTTTTTTTGTTTTTCTCAAAATTTTGTGTAATGTTTGTACTTCGCGTCGTAATTGTTTGTTTTAAAATTTCAGTTAATGGCCTTGTTCTACATTTTATTTACTTAAAAAAAAGTAATATTCGTGCTGAAAATATATTGTGATTTGGTTTATGTCACTTAGCAATGGCTTGGCAAGCTTTGAAAAGCATTTCATTTCATTTATTTATTTATTTAAGTCAATGATTATAATTTACTTACAGACTAATACATATATTTACGCCAAACTCTTTCTTACATGTGGGAACAAAAGTGAGATATTATGAATTCTGGAATAGGAAAGATATCGTGGCATTTTAAAGCGTACTCCTGTTCTTAGACTGAAATGTAATTTTTTACTCAAATTGCTTTTCGAACTTTCCTGCACACTTTTGATGCTTGAAACTTTCATTGATTTAGTGCTTAAGACTTAAGGCATCGTATTAAAAGCTCCCACGCAGATTCCATGTTATTTCAAAGCTCTATTTATGTATATTGTCGGATGTAGATTCGTCTTGTTTCTATGCTGCTTTTCGAATATTTTCGCGCGTCTTTAATATTTAATCTGTCATCAATACAAAATACAATAGTTTATTGTTTGTGCTTGTATGCCGCTTTCATCCCATTTCAAATGTCTCTCTATGTCGATTTTGGCGCCCTGTGGCAGCCATTTTGTTTTGGTGACATCTGTCAAATCTTTTGTTTATTATTCAGTTGTCTATGCCAAATCATCATGGCGAGTTACACGATTGAACAGCACGTTCAAATGATAAAACTTTATTATCAAAATGAGTGTTCATTAACGCAAACGTTGCGCGCATTGCGCCCATTTTTCGGTAGACGTGGTGGCCCTTCCAATTTCTTATGGCCCATATTGAACCATATGGACCTAGGCGAGATGTGGTTCCAGCAGGACGGCGCTACATACCACACAGCAAACGCCATTTTATTCCATTTCAACATCTACCCGCCCTTATTGAAAAACCCTTTATAATAAATAATTATTTATTTTTACTTATATGCTGCTCTTCGAAAATTCCCGTGCAGCTTTGACACTTAAAGCTTTCATCAATTTAAGAAAATATCTTTCTACTTGTGTGACATTTCAAAGTATTTTTCTGTAATCACTTTTTTACTTTTGTCTTTCTGGAACTTTTTAAAAATTTCCTACACGCAGCTTTCCTGCTTTTTTATCTGTAATGTACCTTTTGAATAGTTCCTACTTGGGCGCTTAAAGCTTTAATCAATGCAAGGCGCCCTGTATGCTTTCATACAGCTTCCAGAGCATGCCAAAGCTCTCTTTTCTAAAGGCACTACGTCTTGAATATAGCCATTCTGAGTGTATGTGCTTTTTCAACCCTTTTCTACACTTCGTATTTGCGTATCAGTACCATAGTTTCCCACACACTTTCAACTTATCGAATGGTAGGTTTAACGAAGTGATCGCTATGCCAGCACAGCAGCTGACAGCCTATTACCATTTTAGGCTATAAATATGGTACTACAAATACCTGCGTTTATATGTCTGTAAGCCTCTACTTCGTGCTTAGTGCATAGTGCAGTCGTTCACACAGTGAAAGTGCTTACGTTGGGAAAAATCGTAGCAAAGCAATTTTGTAATACTCTCAGTTATTGCATTTGCCACATCAACAATGATGCATACGCCACAAGCACTTACATAGCTACATATGTACGCATGTGTGTTAATAAAAATCCTTGCGGGCGTGTGAACTTGCGCGCAGATCACTTACTTGCACATAAACTCACTGGCATACATACACACACATATATGGCAAATTCAACTGGATTTCCCTAGCTATGTACTCTTTTTCTTGCTTTGCTTTCATCACTGCAGTATGCCTGGTGGCATGCATGCGATTCTTCAGTGAGCTTCATAGCCATACATAAATTCACTTTCAGAGGCAGAAATCATTTACCACTAAACGGTTGGTCTCGTCCTTGCTCTGCAACCAACACAGGCGGCTACCAAATCAGTTTCCTGCTTGACTATGCTTGCCTTATAGAGCAAACAAGCAGTCTCTTCAGTACTCTGTACTATGTGAGTAAATTGCCATTTTTTTCTACTTAAGGCTGCAGAATGCCAATTGCTCTATAATATTATTCATTATTGCCCTTAAGCGTTTGCCTCGAGCCCCACCAAGACAAAAGATACAACGGAAAGTGAGCGAGCGGGTGTCTACAAGTTGAAATGGTGAGGAAAATTAAAAAGTGAACGCGCACTTCATTGGAAAATAGACTCCAGCCCAGGAAAGAATCTATCAAAGGCTAAGCGAATTGGGTGTAAAAGCAAGCATTGGATCTTTGTTTGGTTCTTTGAGTTGAGAAGGTTCTTGGACAACAGCCGCAATATAGCAAAAAGTGGGGGAAAACATATGCGCACGTTTTTGTGATTTTCTACCTATTTTACTGTTTCGCACCACCCGAAGCAAGGAAAATGTAGTACGTAGAAGGCAGTACACTTCAGAGTGCATTAAAAGTATATGTTAGTGTGGTGGAAGCTAATCGAAGCGAATTCGTCTGCCTATCCGGCTGCGCATTGGCATCGAGCTGAATCAATGCGGTTGTGTTTTTGATATACATTTTTTTTTTTTTTTTTTAATTTTCTTTGCTTTTTCCACAAACACAAATATCACATGCACTCACTTGCAGTCGCAAAAGTTTTAACCAGATTGCGCGATCAAGAAATTCCTTTCTTTTTGTTGGTTGGTTTTTGTTTTTTTGCTGCTCGCATCGAGTCCTATTAGTTTACTGTGCGGTTTTGAATGAATTGTGGGTTGTCTGCTACAACCACCACCCCACCACTCTCCTTATTTGCCTTACCTTTACTTCAATTGTTGGAATTTTTAAAGCCAATCGACGCGTAGGTAATTCACGATTTACGGCAGACGAGTCCTTTAGTGTTTGAGAGCTGAGCTAAAAGACAACGTCGGCGGTGCAAGAGTTAGAGGACCTTATTGCAGTTTGAGCCCAGCGATTCTTGCAGCATCTTCTCGCGTAACTTCAGCTACTTTTATATTGGTAACTCCCATATTTGTTGTAGCGCGTCATCGGCCGTACATCGCACACCTTCCGTTCTTGCATCGTCGTCACCGCCGACTGCCTCAAGTTGTTCACGCGGCTTGCAGAAACATGTTTGCCACATATTTCTGCTGTTTTGCGCTGCTGTTGCTATTGCTGACTCTTGCAACATAGGCCGCGCAATAACACACACACACACAAATGCATATGCATTGCTTTTTAACTGGCTGCCTCGTTCGCCGATCGGCCGGCTTGCTGACTAACTGATTGTTTGACTGTCTCAGAGGCTTGGGAATCGTTTTTTATTGTGACCATGAGATTATTTCATTTTCTGTGTTTCCTTTTTGCCACCAATGATCAGCATTGGTATCGGTGTTGTTAGGGTTTTTAGTTAGCTAGCAACCTTCTTCTTTTTGTTTTTAGCTTTAAAGAGGAAGTTAACGTGCCCTGAAAGCAATGCCTGCGTTTAGAAATTCCCTTAACGCAGCTGAGAGAGGTGCGAGAATATGACGGCGGGATGAAGTCGTTTTTGTTTTTGCTTCCTTTTTTTAACTAAAATTATTAGTAAAAGTACATAGTTGTGAGATTTGGTAATACTTGAATTAACTGGACAGTTAAAATTCAGTTAAATATGCCAAAAAAAATGAAATAGGGCTAAAATTAAAAAAAATATCTGCGATATGCAGATTTGTAGGCCTTCAATTAACTAGACAATTTTTTTACGTCTGCAAAATGTGGAATACGTAACTACTTCTAAGATGTAAAAATCTGTCTGCCATTATTTAAGAAAAAAAAACATTTACACACATTTTTGGACAAAGTAAACGTTCAGCTACGTCCATGAGCTACAAAAGTATCCGCGATAGAAAACAACCAACGAATGCATCAAAACAACTGGGGCAACTTAATCATTTAAAAAAAAATTAATTTACCTATAAATATATTTCCTATATACAAAAGTGTCTTTTTACAGTTTTACAGTTAATAAAAGCAATAAATCGCTACAAAGGCACGTATTAACTTATAAAACATGCAAAAATAAATGAAAAACATTAAATTAATTAAGAAAACGTAAAATTATCTGTAAGATATAAAAATGTCTTCGCCACAGGAAATCAAATAAAACACTCGTAAACCATCGTCTAATGTGAGAAAAGCAAGCAAACGTGCAAATTGTACTGTTACACACATCCATAGTACATATGACATATACACTTAAATATGTATGTACTTACCTATTTGTGAGCTGCGGAGAAAAAACCCATCTTAAAACAGAAATAAAAATCAAACACCTGCAGATGCACATCCGCGAGTCAGCACAGGCAGACAAGTTGTATTGATAAAGTATCTGCCAATTTCGAATGCATCGAATGATGCTTGCTGCGTTGCATACAATTAAAACTAAAAAGTTGTTAAACCGGCATTCAGCTAAGGAAGTTATTTGAGAGTATATGGTTTTGGTAAAGTGCGCAATGCTTTTCGCTGTTTGTCGTTTTATTAGCTGCATCTCACACCCGCGTATCGCTGCTCATGGACAACAAATGCTATGATGGCAATAAAAACAACAATAATTGCAACATCCACCAAACAACAACAACAACGACTATGACGACCTACACCTTCGCATTTTGTTGGATGCCTTCACTGACTTTGCTTTGGCATTCAACTTTCTATTTTCCATAGTTGTGCCAACACCAACACCAACGCCACAGCCGTTGCTGCAACATTTGTCATAATATTTTTATGTGCGTATTTCCAGTTGGTTGTTTTTGTTAAGTTTGTGGAGTTGAATTGGTCATTATAAGAGAAAAAACTGCATTTTATTTGAAAAATCGTCGCTTTGATGTTACTCGTGATGTTGCTGTTGTTGTAGCTGCTGTTAGTTGACTGATATAAAATTTGTCTGCTTTTTCAACGGAAAAGGCATAAAACTGCAGACAGCAACTAAAGTGGAATTTTGTGGTGCTGGCTGGGGCGCGAAAAGTATGAAAAAAAATGAATATAATGGAATAGGTTTATAGAAAAAAAAAATTGTATATCGTATTAATTATTCAAGCGCCTATTTGGCTGGGGCAAAAGTTTTACGATCGCAGTTTTGCATATGTAAAAAAAAAAACAAAAAAAACACGTTCTTAAATTTTACTGCTACGAATGAAGTGCTAGAAACATTTTATGCGAGACAAATGTGGGAAATTTGCAATGAAAATCATTAGTAAATATTTTTGTGGATAATTTTGTTGTTATAGTGCCACTAAGGGCTGAAAAACTGACGGAAAAGATAGTGCAGCAGAGCTGAGTAAAAGCTAACAAAAAAAAACTTCTGAAAGATATGGATCTGCACAATTTCTGAAAAGAAAAAGTTTTGAAAATGAAATTTGTTATCATATTTGTATGTATATCTTTTGAAATACGAGTATGTGTTCATTGCGACTGAGATACTTTGTATCTTCTCAAATACTTTTGCATCTTGTGACATACTTTTGTATTTTTTGAGATACTTTTGGCAATTCTATAACTTA
Organism: Anastrepha fraterculus; assembly: GCA_037575425.1. Classification (NCBI taxonomy): domain Eukaryota; kingdom Metazoa; phylum Arthropoda; class Insecta; order Diptera; family Tephritidae; genus Anastrepha; species Anastrepha fraterculus. The sequence goes on along the minus strand of JAYXIM010012058.1, from coordinate 66,047 downwards.
AGGCAATTCTTATTAAAAATATCTTAAAACAAAGAAATCCAATTTATAACGAAAAGTAAATTATGATATTAATAATTTTGAAGCATTTGATATTTTTCAAAAGTATTAAAGGATTACTCAAGAGTTCCTCATCATCGCATTGATCAAAATCACTATTCACTTCAACACTATCTCTTCTCCTTAATTGGCGCGATAACCGCTTACGCGATTTTGACCGAGTTTAACAAAGTGCGCCAGTCGTTTCTTTCTCGTGCTAACCGGCGCCAGTTGAATCATAACTGTCAACAGTGACGTGCGTGCCGATGCGCGAGGGAGCCGAATGTTTGTTTGATGACAGGAGGTACTTGGTACAGACCCATTCGCCTTGCCTCTTTATCCAGTTTGGAGAAAGCAGAACTAAGGCCACGCCAACAATTGTACGTTCTTATATAAAATTGTGCCTGAGCGATTAAGTTCTGCGGCTCGTACGATCCTCTCCAACATCAGGTTAAAGAAGTCACACGACAGCGAATCACTCGGTTTGAAACCTCGTTTGGTATCAAACGGCTCGGAGAGGTCCTACCCAATTCTGACGGCGTTGCTGGTATTGATTCTTATCTTTTTTGTTAATATAAGGAACTCTTTAATTTTATTACTTTTTTATAACTGATCTATACACTTTTGTGTCTTTAAATTATTTTAAAATCTTTAAAGAAAGTTTAGCTTTTCTGACTACTATTTTTTCTACCAATTGAAAATTTAACCTATACATATCCATATTTGGTTATAACTTTCTCATGAATTTCATCTCATCTACCTCTTATTGCAGCTGAATGCACTAAAGGATGCGACCACGGCCATTGCGACAAGCCTAATCAATGCATGTAAGTATCTATCTACATACAAATATAAATATTACGTAAATAAACTATTTGCTATTAATTATTTAATAACCACACGAACCCATTTAAATAATACACGCCTGCACACGCTTTGCAATTCTGCGCACTCGCTCGCTACACCATTCGCCACCACCCATTTAATAGCAGCAACGATTCAACAAATTTTCACGCTAAGCAACACATCGTCATTTGTTGTTTTTTTTTTACGTTTTTTAAAGCTTCTTTTGTTGTATGTATTTGTATTTCAAAATCGTTTGTGTGAATTCATTCATGAGCAAATGCTAACTGACTGCTGACGACTGACTACTCTGACTCTGGGTGTCGTCTCCACCGTCTCATGAGAGGCTACGGCGGTAGCGGCGTCGGTCCACTCACACTATACAACTTACAGCTCATGGTGGTTCGTCACCACTCCAGTCACTCGCTCAGCCAACTGACGGTCTATCTACATACTTAGTCAGTCTGCATTTGCTCGCAACTAATTAAAATTGGTTTCGCACGTTCGCTAGATTTGTGTGCGCATCGTATTTTTGTTACGCTACTGTGTCCAGTGCACTGCAATTGGATTTTTTATTTTCTTTTTTACCCGGCAATTTTTGTTGCTTTCTTAAGAGTCGAGTGATACTTTTTTTTATTTTTTTTTTTATTGTTACTATGTTTTTTCAGCGCTAGCTCATCTTCTCCGCGACGAAGGTGTCACCGCGAGCCATACAATTTTATTTGTAGTTTTTTTGTTGGTATGCACCAAATTTTTGCATTTTAGTTTCAAATTAACTTTCATGCCACACCATCAGTTTTTGTTATTATGCGCTATAAAGTACCACCGGCAAGTACCTTTTCATTTCGTTTTAGCCAGTCAAACACTCCCAAGCCGCCGGGATGTAGTTTTTTGGCAGACAGTCAGCAGTTGAAACACCACTGCGCGACTGACTGGCACACCTTTTGTAGCTATTAAATGGGTTTTATTTTGCATTCCATATGCGCCGAACTCGTATCTTGCTTATTTATATTCTACACCTATTTATTTTCTGCTCTTATACATAAATACATAGATATTTTGTCCCTGCTGTTGGTGTATTGCCACAGCGCCCTTTGTTGTGTTGCATAGCTGTGGTGGCGTATTTCATTTCATTTGCAATCCATTAAGAAGGGCGTATAACATTTGCTGCAGCCCATAACTCAAATGGCGCTTTATTTGTTTTAAATGTTTTTAAACGTTTCCCGCCCCCCTTCACTCTTACCTTTTAAACACACTGACTAATATGGCGCAGCGTCGCCGCCGCCACTGCTCTATCACACACTCGTTTATCTATTAGGTGATGCGACTGCCCTAGCTTTAACTTGCATGCCTGTATCATCAACTGGCTGGCTGCCCGCCCTGAAGCAGTAAGCAATGAATGTCTCAATGCCCACTAATGCCGCGAAATCACTGTTAGTTTGTCTGTCTGCTTTCGTTCTGCTACCAGCTCTAAGTCCTCTCTGTGTTGAATTTCTAAATTTTTTTTGGTGTTTTTGCCCTGCACCTGCAATACGATGATGCACCGCTGCAGTAAGTTTTCCACACATTTCTTTTATTGCAAATACTGGCTTCTAATGTTAATATTTGTTTTTGTTAAAGTTTTGATTTTTCCATTCTTTATTTTTTTGGATGTCTTTAATTTCATTTGAGGTTTTGCATTACGATTCAAAAGCAAATGCTCGTGCAGCACACACATATGTACACATTTATTTGTACTATTGAATCACTCACACTCACGTACAAAAATACGTCAACTCCAGCCATTCAAGTCAACGAAAAATAATAAGTTAAACATTGAATCACAAATTTTTCCCACATTTTTATGCCTGCAGCGTGAGGCAAAGGCAACATACATCAACAGCAACTATGAGCTACGGCTGCACCGTTTGTTGTCTGCTTTCCAGCAACATTAAAAATCTGCCTGTTTTTCGTTTGTGTGGCTACGTTTGCCTGTCACCAATATACATTTTTAAATTTCTTTTATTTTTGTTTCGGCCCAGGTGAAAGAATACACTTTGCTGTGCTAGCAGAATTTTTTCAAACATTTTATTTCTTTATACTTATACTCATATATAAGTTTGTTTAACAGTCTACACTCATATTTATGGTTTTCTCATATAAATCAAGTTTAGCTCAGCTGAGTGAAATTTCGTGTGACAGTAGCCGATTTTTTGTTTTTGTTTTCTTTTTTGCGGCAATAATTTTTCCGTCACGCAGTCATGCATATATGGTGACATATTCTTTGCTATTGTTTTTATAGGCTGTGGTACTCATACGAAAAATGATTTTAAATGCCAGCAAAGTCAGCTGTTTTGCGGCTGGTTGTCTGTTTTTTTTTTCTTGTGGTAAATGTGTTAAAATAAATTAGTTTCTGAGTGTTTGGTAACGCCTGAAAAACAAATAAAAAAGTTTTTGTAATATATATGTATATATGTACCTATATAATTGGCGCGTACACCCTTTTTGGGTGTTTGGCCGAGCTCCGCCTCCTATTTGTGGCGTGTGTCTTGAAGTTGTTCCACAAATGAAGCGACCTACAGTTTTAAGCCGACTCCTAACAGCAGATATTTTTTACGAGGAGCTTTTTCATGATGTAGGAAGAGAATATAGGAAAAGTAAAAAAATAAATCTTTAAAAACGCACTTTTTGACACTTCCACAAAATTGTTAAGCGTACGTTCCCAAGTGCGCCAAAAATTTAATTCTTGCTTTTGAAGAGTTCAGCATACGCAACATATTGAGGGGACTAAATAGTATTAGAAAAGTAACTTAACCTCTTTAGGGACGAATTTTTTAAAGTGAAAAAACGTTAATTTTATTTTTCATTTTATTACGAGTTATTCAGCTTACATTTGTAACAGTTCAGTAAGATAAGAAACAAAATAGAAAATAGTAATTAAAAAAAAAACAAAAAAAAGAAATATGTCCACATATGTGGCCATTTAGCGTAGAGTTCATCTATATATTCCAAGATTTCGTCGGTAAATATATTTTTGAAATATTCTTATGGAGTTTCACTGGTAATTTTAATTTCAAAGGGGCTCACAAAAGGTGGTGGCGTACTAGAAAATTCATTATCCTTCTCAGTGTACCAAATCGGGGACCGTTGGTGTTGTCTAATATCTAATAGGTCTTCCTCGTCGCTAGTCTCACTTTCTAAAATACGTCTAAGTTTTCTGGAGTTGCGAAAATAAATACTTTCATCGGAGTCGGTGTAGTCTTCCTCATTCATAAAAGGTCTTTCTGGGTTCTGGGGCTCAATCGTCAAATCTTCTTCTAACTCTTCAACATCTGAGCTAACATTATTTTGTCTTTCTGCAATGATTTGCTCCTTATTGTATCCTCTTTTTACCTTCATTGTAACCTGGGTATAAAATTGAATCCATCAGAACAAGAATTTATTGTTTATAATAGACTTTCACAAACATAATCACGATTCTGAGAGAAATGTTACTCGAAACGATTTTCACAAGAAATACTACCTCAGCCGATAACTGTACACAAATGTGTACGTTTATAATTGGCTATAAAATGCGACTTATAATACAAAATACGATTTTTAAACTTATACATTCATTGAAAGGGATTATATTTTACTTACCTGATATTTTATTTGGGAAGTAATAATGATTGTTTTTGAATAAATGGGAACACTTCACGCACAAGAAGTTATCGTTGCAATGCTATAAAAACACCATGAATAAAGCAGAATATTCCGTTATACATTCCGTTATACTTAGCGATTTGTTTTTCTTTAGTTGGGATTCTGGGGTGAAATATTCTCTAATAAAATTTTACCTCATTTCTCTTGAAATAACTAAAAAAACAAAAAAAAAAACCTAAACGTACACATATGTGCCGATGTCCCTGAAGAGGTTAAGCCGCAGCGTTGCACTTGAAACATGCTGCTTGGTGTTTGCGTGTCTGAAAAGCACCTTAGCAGCAAATTTCAGTGCCAGCAACATGTTGCTTGCTTGTTAAGTACCTTAGATATTCTAACATTTGCTCCCATTTAGGTTTTTCATGTTTAAAAATAAATAAAAAGGTTTGTGACAAGAGAAAATCGACTTCAAATGCAGTCATACCTTGCAGTAACAATTTAGTTTTTTTTTATATATGTTTTTTATATTAAAATTTTTTATCAAAAATATGCCAAACCACAAACTTATTTATCTAAAAAATTATTTTTGGTTTAAATACTTCTCATCAGCAATATATAGTAATACTCGTACTAGCAACATGTTGCCACTAAAATCAAAAATAAGTATATCCATACATCTATTTCTGTTTAATGGTTTATAAAATTGATGTATACTTATAAAATGTCTTCAGCAACATATCATCGGAGCAGCAATATGTTGCACTGCTACAATTTTTCGAATTCATTCTTCAACATTAACACTAACTACAGTATGTAAACTCTCGCCACCTCTAAAAAAATGTCCACTTTGACGCAACATGTTCCTTCACTAGCTCATATTTTTCAGTAAGTCTCCGTACTCTGCGCAAAGTAGCAGCTGACTTTTTTCAATAGCTGCTGTTAGCAACTCAACACTTCCACAGCAACAAAGCAACAATAGCAAAGACAATACTACAAATAAATAATGCTTATGAAATGGAGGCGAAGGCAATAGTCAGTGGAAGAAGAAGCTGAAACCGAATTGCGTGTTTAATAATAAAAAATAAAAAAAAAAAAAAAAAAACTAAACTGCAATACCAACGGCGCACCTTGCTTCGTGCGCAACAATTTCATTCTACTTAATAGTGGCAGAGATACATCTACACATTAATTCGTCGCAAAAATTAAAAGTAGCAATGAACGGCAGCAACATTTCAAGTTCTCTGCAGTGCTGATGACGACAGGTGAATTGTGCTATGAGATATATTGACAATATTAATAACATTAAAACAACAACAACAAATAATACACGTAGCAGACGAAATATAAACTGGTGGGTATCAACTGTGTGTGTAAGTAAAGTGGCAGAAGTTACCACAAATACAGCTGCAATATTGTGTATGTGTGTATTGGTCAATTCTACTACATACATACATATGTATGCACTCATCTCTGTACACACATATGTACATTACACTGCCGCTGCTGACTTTTGTGTTGCTACTGGTTTCAAAGGGTCCCATAACGCATACACCTGCGTGTGTGTGCATCTTTCAACGGTAATTGTGGCGCAGTTGACAGACAGCAGCACAGCAACACATTGATGTGTACAACAAAGCATAAAAAACAAAAGCAACCGCAACATTACTGAAGCAGTAAGCATAAGCCAACAAAATGACGATAATGCCGGTGGATGTTGCTGGCGACTAGTAGCCGGCTGTTACTAGCAACAGCCTAGTGAATACATACAGACATGCTTATATACATATATTCTTATTTATGCAGGCGTATAATATCGTTGTTGTTTTTGTTCCTTCAGTTTTTATTAATTTCTTGATATGATTGTTGTTGTTTATAATGATGATGTGCTGTTGGCAGATAAGCACAAGTAAACAACAGACATAAAAACTGGCTTGAAAGGCAGCTGGAAATATTATGTGCACATATGAGCTTGTGTGTGTGTGTGTATATATGCTGCTAACAGGTAGTGGCTTACTATTTGAGTGAAGTTAGCAGTGCTTGCAACTGCCACGCTAGTTTTTTTTCTTAAGTTTTTTAGTTGCCACGTTTTAGCGCAGTGTTGCTTTGTGAGCAACAGCTCTCGTCCATTTGAAGCGGTTGCTATGCCATTCAACATTTATTGCTGTCGCTTTAACGCCCATACATGTACATATAGCACACACTCAAAAATAATTGTTATAATTAATTTAATTAAAAAAATCATCTTGGTGCAGCACTTACCAAGTACTTTGCTGCAACCTAATACGACACAATAACAAAGTCGAAGTTGGGAAAAATTAAAATATTGGCGGTGCTGAAGCGCGAAATGCTGCTTCAATTGAATTGCCAACTACTGTTGGATGAGCGAGCGACCGGTCTAAGCGCTTGCTTAGAAGTTATCAGTACAAGCAACAACCACAAGAAAAATGTATTTGCTACAAAGTTGGCAAATGTTGCGCTCACCTTGGTTAAGCAAAAGCAATAAAATTTAAATCAGTTTTCTTTGGAAGTGCTTAGACACACATGCATACACACAAATTTAAAAATAAAAATAAAAAAACAACAAGCGCACTGCAAGTACAACAAACAAGAGCAGCTTTGAGCTGTCTGCATTTGCTTACACCTCGCTGTTGTTTTCATTTACTTTGTTGCGTTTTGTTTTTGTTGTTGCTGAAACGTTTAAGAATCCGCGCATACACGTTCTCCTGTTTTTTGTTTTATTATTATTGTTATGCCATTTGCTTGTGGATTTGTTGGTGTTGCTTCTTCTGTAGCGTGGATGTGCTGTTGTAATGTGTGGGAATGTTTTAATAATTCCGCACGCATTCACGTGAGGCGCGCTGCTTCATACGAACCGCACTACATACATACATATGTACATAAGTACGTTTGGACATGAGTCCGCTGCTAGTAAGCAATGACCATGCCTTAAAACACCAGCAACAACAATAACAAGTAAAATAGCGAAGCAATAAAATGAAATAAGAAACATTACACGCATATCAGTACATTTACCAACCGGCGATTTCATGCCAACCAACAACTTACAAACAATAAATATCTAAAAGAACAACAAAAGCAAAAGTTACTCAAATAAGTAGCTCAAAGGAAAGGTGCTCAGAAATGTACTCAAACAAATATTTGTATGCGTGTGAGCGCACATACTTTTCTTGTTTTTATTGTTATAGTTGCTGTTCCACTTGTAGGTTGCTTGCAATGCACAGTGCGTGCCGGCTTGTGGCAAGCTAACGCACTTCTTAGCACAACACCCTACGCCTAATGCTACCCATACTCACACACATACATACAGTAGCGGGCACAATAATTCGAACCACCAAATTTTGAGTGTTAGCTGTGTTACTGTTTTTTTTTTTTTTTTAACGATGCTAACAATTTTCTTGCGCACAAAAAATTTGTCGAACGTGCGGCAGCAAAAATGTTTTTTTAAATCAACGGTTTTTAGCGGCCGCCGTAGCCGAATGGGTTGGTGCGTGATTACCATTCGGAATTCACAGAGAGGTCGTTGGTTCGAATCTCGGTGAAAGCAAAATTAATAAAAACAGTTTTCTAATAGCGGTCGCCCCTCGGCAGGCAATGGCAAACCTCCGAGTGTATTTCTGCCATGAAAAAGCTCCTCATAAAAAATATCTGCCGTTCGGAGTCGGCTTGAAACTGTAGGTCCCTCCATTTGTGGAACAACATCAAGACGCACACCACAAATAGAAGGAGGAGCTCGGCCAAACACCTAACAGAAGTGTTCGCGCCAATTATTTATTTATTTTTGTAGCCACTTGCAAATTTCACTTTATTATACTAAAATGACTACATACCAAAAATTCTGATTAAAAAGTGTGAAGTTTGCGGAATTTTCATATTTTTTGCACAAAGTTTAAAAAACGATTTATATGATTTTTGTTGCATAAGAAGTTAAACTTTTATAAAAAATTAGTATAAACCAAATAAAGAAAAGTAAAATAGCCACGACTGGTCAAAATGTCGCAAACCTACTTCATTTGCCATGAGTGTAACTAAAAAATGTTATATCACATTGTAAATTAGTAGGTACGATTTATTAAAATTTTGTTCACGAAAAGATTCTTGAAGTCTGCAGCGAACTGTTCTCGAACTAAATACTTTGTATCCCAATTTCTGGGAAGACCTACTTTGTATCGCAGGTTAGAGAATATTTTCCAAATTCTTACTATTGCCTTCTAGTTCTAAGCCCTATCTATCCAAATGCTACACTGACAATTCCACCTCGGGGATTAAAAATTTTGTATTTTATCGGAGTAAAAATTTTGCTCTGGTCCCTTTCAGTGATGTTGTTTTTATAACTCGGAGTTCTTGAATTTTTCCTGTTCCTTTTTTTTACACTAAAGAAGTAGCGTTCCTCGGAATATTATTTCTGCTGACCTTTACATCCCACCTGCCCATATTTCTTTGTCCGCAACTGTGTATACACAATACTTCACACTCATCATTGCACCTTTGCGCAAATGATGTTGGCCATGTTTGTGCGTTGTGATTTTTTGCATATCAACTGATTTATGGCCGCAATTCCACAGCGTGGCGCGTTCCCCTTGACTATTAACTACGCCTTTAACCGCTCAACAACTCCCATTCTCACTGGCATTTTATGGCAATTCGTTGAATTCAAATGAATTATTGGTAATTGATTTTTAGGTGAAGGCCCTTTTCTCAGCCTATGAAAATTCTATTCGCCCTCTTCCTCTATTCGCTGCTATCCCACCACTCACTTTTGCTTCTGTTTGTTTTTAGTTCCACAAAAGGTTGATTATTTTATTTTTCGCCCTATCCTTTCCCCTTTGCGCTCTTCATTTTTCATTTAAGGTTGGGCATATCACCGTCGATTTGCATGTCGTTATATTCTTCTATTCTTGCTAATAACCTCGCATAATTTACGATTTAGGTTACTTGCTGCCTTGCATACGGCATATCAATTACAATTTTCTTTCATTTATTTGTATTATTTAAATGGAATTTATGAAATTTGTATGCTCTGCATTCAAGCGCTTCACTAGTTATTCAATGTATGCTTTTATGTTTTTGCTAATAGTGAAGGTAATATTATTTTAAATTTAGTACTTTATTGTTTACCGTTTAGAGTTTGCACAGCGAAATAGAAAAAAAGTAAAAAAAAGCAGCAAATGTCTTTTCGCCAACAGTTTACTAAGATTTTTTTTAACATTTTGTGAAAAAGCAGAAATTGTGATGTGATGTGATCGCCACTGATCCTCGACACACAGCAAAGTTGCTTAGACTATAGTACCTTTCCCACATTTTTACCGAACGTTACTTTTTGTAGAACATCATGGGTTTCATGCTTTATGTTTTCGGGAGTGCCAGTAGATCATTACACGATCGTTTCTCTCAGCTTGTCAGTAATAATTTTAAGGTCACCAACCATCTGCATTCCAAATTGCTAATACATGCTCCAGATCTATGTTATCCAATAAAAAAAAGGCTTTGCTGGAGTTAACTATATACGATGAAATTTCAGATAGTATCTGACGGCAAATCAGACCTAACAGCTTTTTTATTTTAAGATTTTCAAATTTGTCCTTTCTGTGTCCAAAATTAATACAAACCTCTAGATCTCTGCACGATCACTGTACGTCTGCATATTCCTTTTTTATTTTTGTTATATCTAATATAAGTTTTCCAATAAAAAAAAAACTTTCTTTCAGATCATAACACGATCCACAAAATCTTGAGCTTATCATTATACAAAAGCTTTGGTTTAAGCTATTTGAGTTTAAAATCAACAAAAATGTATATGTCAATGCCAATAGTTTCGCTCTACATCTACATGATCACTCATCGCCGGCGCATTTCATTTTTATTATCTGTAGGTCGTTACAAAAAACTTTCATGGTAAACATATTTTCTTTTTAGTGCATAGAAAATATTAAAAACAAGAATTTTACAATATATCGTTTTTATAGCGTTTTCGTTTCACTTTTGCAACTTCTTTTAGTGTTAATAATTTTCTTTTGCAAGTACCATAAAAAACCTTTTCTTTTATCATAAAATGCCGAAATTAATTCTTTGGCTCGCGTGATCCTTAGCCTTGCATTATAAATAATTTAAATTCTTTATTCCTATTTTTCAACTTCTTACACCGATCTTAGTTAATTATTTCATTTATGAGCAATTCTGTTTTTAGTTTACAGCTTTTGGTTGAAGCTCATGAGCGCCATGATCAGCACGATCGTCACGACACCAATCACAAATTGCTTTGGAGTAAAGTTCATAGTTATTTACTTTCTTTTCAAATGAGGCTGCATAGCAAATATTATTATCAATAAATTTTACGAAAGATTGCCTTGATCGTTATGCTTTTCAATAGAGTTTTTGCACCTTTTTGCCTTTTTTATTTTAAATTTTTTTTCTTTTTGGTTTTTTTACTTTTGAATAATACCTCTATTGTATTTTTGTCATATTTGCATACGCGGTGTAGTACTGGAACGACAGACTGACTGACTTGTCAGGCTCTCCACTAACTAGGCTTTTGTCGTTGTAATCATGCGTCCACCATTTCAGCCAGTTGTTATGGCAATTTGCGCTTGTCCGCTTGCTCTGGCCACGGTTTGCAGACACTCACCCAACCCATAAACAACTGACAACCGGGTGGACTCACTCATACTCCAGTGCGTGGCAGCCAAACTGACCACTTGTTGCTTGCTGACAGCACATCTTCTACAGCTGCAATCTCCTGCATGCTGGTGTGCGTCATTTGAATGTTACACCGACACTACTACCATCAGTACCTTCAACGATGCGATTTTTTTTAACTCGGATTTTGTCTACGTTTGCTGATTATCTGTGGAACAGGTGATTCGTCTTGTGTCTTCTGCCTGAAAGTCTGCCTCTACTGCAATCTCAAGCAGCTCAACTTTGTTTTTTTTGTTTTTCTTTTTTTTTGTAACTGTTTTTGTTTTGATTTCTCATTACTCACTAGTGGCTAGCGGCCTTGTTGGTTGTCCCATTGCCTTTGGTTGACTTGCTTATGAGTTAAAGAAAAGCCCTTAAGTTGATTTATTTGCATTTTCATTGATTTACTCAGCCACGGCAGAGTCAGTCAAGTGAGAAAATAAGCAGGCTCGTGCAGAGTGCTGATTGTGGCTGGCAAGGCAGGTTGTTCCTTTCAGCTAGGTCTGTTCTTCAACGGTGCGTATATTAATATATGAATCGTTTTCAAAAATTTGCATACTCATTGGCAGTTGCGCCGCGAAACACAAATAAATATGACGCTTAAATTGTCTGCTAAGAAACGTAGCAAGTAACAGCCAGCTAGCTTTTTGTTTGTAAACTTGGCGCTCTTCTTTATCTGATCTGAGGGATCTGGGAACGCAGTGAAATCTTTCTGCTCTTTGGACTTTCAAGTATAAATACACATAGACATCTAAATTATAGGCAGTGAGTGCTACTGAAATTTGTACCGCTGTGTTTTTGCAATGTTTTCAAAGTTCTTTTTATTTTGTTATGTTTTTGCTAATTTTTTGAATATGCAGTTACGTTCGATCAGTCCAATTTTTGATGACCCGAATTTGAATTTTGCAATAACCCGATAGTTAACCCGTGCACATTTTCTCCATAGAAATAAAGATTTTATTTACGAATGCGTGCTATGGCGAGAGTGCTCAGCAGAAACTTTACAACTTCTACACTGTTACCATTAGCTAGGTAAAGTTGCACACTAAAAAGATTTAATGATGTACAAAACTACTACTTTTAAATCTGATACAATTGTGCTCAGCTTTTTTTTACTATAATCCATCTATATTGTTTTTCTGGGAATATGAACTCCATTTTTTTTTATAAATTGACAAGCAAAAAATATTAGCACGTATCAGAAATAGGTGAGGAGCTACTGCGGCACTTCTGTGGCCACCTTCGGTCTCAAAAAAAAAAATACGCGGAAACCAATACACTTTGAAAACATTGTAAAAAAATAGCTGCTCGATTTTCAATGACTCTCACTGTATGTTTATGCAGTATATTTGCTCTACAGCTAGCGGCCATTTTTTGATTTACTCTATTTCCTACGTTTTCCACCTCTCAAACACTCCTCTAACTCCTTCATTTATGTTACATTTTGAATTTTTTTCTTGGCAATTTTAAAATTAAAATTGATTTTAATGAAGTAGCTTGTTATACTGGCTTTTGACGTGCTTTTGTTAGCTGACTATCATAACTGGAGTGTAGCAAGCAACTGTGACGACAATAACAACAACATAATCATACTTTTTTTTTGTCTTTGTTCGAATCACATTAATAAGCACTCCAACCGCTTGTAAACAGCATTTTTTGTAGTAGACAATTCACCGTCGCTGCGCATGCGTGCCAGTTTGTCGTTGAAAGTACTGCAAATATCATCTACATACATGCTCGTGTGTGTTTAAGTAAAATTTGTTGAGCCACATTACTAACAAATATATTTGCAATGCTTTCTAAATTGTTGTCATTGAAGATTTTTGACATTCATTTTTTTTTTTACTGGAGCAACTTCTTGTATACGCCTCACGCTTAGTTGCACATAATAGATCATACTTGCTGCCAAAGAAAAAAAGGGGTATATTTTTTTTGCCGAGTTTCGCAATTTTTTCGCAACTGGGTCAAGCGTTGCTTTTTGGTGAATTTACGAAAAAAAAATTGCGTGTGAAAAATTTAATCATTTGAATGGCATGGAGAAAGCGTAGCTCCTCGGTATACTTTATTCTTTAGTCTTTTATTTTTTTGTTTCCTTTTTTTGAATTTATTTTTTTTGTGAGTTTTGTTAGAAAATTTTACCGAGTTCAAGGCAGATACTAAAATGCTAAAAATATCATATCACCCCCACTTCCTACTTAAATCGCAAAACGTATTATACTCGTATTGGTGTACACTTTTTCACTCTTCGAAAGCGCCAACGCGATTCACTTGCCATCATTAGTTGATGGTAGCAGCAACAAAAGTAAATGACAAGTGAGCGCACGTCTGTCAGTTGCAAATCAAACTACGACTTCAACATCAACTGAAATCATCTTTAGAAATACGAGCATAGTCAAAAACAAAAAAAGCATGCCTATCCACGCATATGTGCTTGGTGTGAGTGTCACCAACATTGCCACGAGCAATAGCCAAGCAATTGATTTTAAATATATACCCGCATTACTCGTATGTGCACGATCAGCAAAGAAGATCCGCGCGATCAGAAGCAACCTACCAACCCCAGTTGGCAACTGACCGACCAACCGACCAATGGGCACGGCTAACTCGTCGTTGTCACTGGTGTTGCTGAGTGACAGGCGCAAAGGCAAACTAACGCATTGACTGCTTGACTGACTGCCACTGGTCGAGCAGCAGCCAGGAGTGAAAGAGGCAAGATCCAAAAAATCGGGAACTGACTCTGCGCACTTATCTTCGCAGTTAACTGCAGCGGGTGGAAGCTATACGAAAAAAAAACGAAAAACGAAACGCACACAGTAAATAACTCCACTTGCAGTTGGTCATTTGGCGAAAGGTGACGCGGACGTAGTGCACACTGCGCAACTAGCCGGTGATCATGGTGATCTTTTACTTGGTCTCAAGTTGGTGTGCCCGTCAAAGCAATGTTGAATGTAAGCGCATTGTGTATGCGTAGCTAGTCGAGGTGCTTTTAAGCGTAACTGGACCTAGGTTTGTGCGCCGGTGTGTGAACATGAGCGCTGATCTCTCATTGTGTGCACTTTTTATTCGCACTGCATCTTCTCCACGCGTTCCACTTACATACCTACATACATGCATATGTACTTCGACTTCTTACTTGCCTTTGGTACTTTCTGTGCGCGTATTTCTGTTTGTCAGTCTCAATCTATCTATATGTCTGTATGTCTGTTTGTCGCTCTTTGTCCAGCCATCCGTCGTCCATCCATTTGTTGTGTGTGTTTATGGTGTGTGACCATTTTTGCAAATTATTTCTCACGGCCAATAAGCACATGCATGGCAAATGCGCAAACACAAATGTACGCGCGCAATGACACACACTCACAGACAATCACTTACTTTACTGATTAAACACAACTCAAAGCAATATCAAGTAAGCTCCAACAATGTCTGATCTTTTCTTGTTGCCTCTACCACTGGCATGCCACAGTGCGTCAAGTTATTTTAGTGGAAAAAGGAAGAAGCGATCGCGTTCGAAATTTTATTTTAAGTCGCGGTAGTAGTGAGCACGAGAATAAGGGATATGATGCACACAGCCGAAATGAGTAAGAAAAAAGTTATTTAATTTAATAATGACAATAATAATGCAGAACTAACACGAAAACACAAGCTGCCAACTCAGCAGCGGCAAGTGATCCCGTCTTGGTAAAAAAATTAAATGGGGGGCGGGGAAAGACCAAAAAATGCTTGACTCGCATTAAAAGCATTGGCTGACCACGTGGTCCACGCAATGACCAGCAGCAATTATAGTAAAAAAATTGTTTATATTTATATAATTCCTTTTATTTATCTTCTACTCTGACTCCTTTCAAATCATTCTCTTAAAAGCTGTGATCGCTTGCAGTCAGGCGTCCAGTGTATGGCTCATTTTCCCAACTTTTTATGTTTCTTGTTTCACTTGTCTTGCTCTTTGCCGCATTTCGCCTGATTGTTGCATGAATGATAATTAAATGCAACAACATGTTTACTGCATACGTGCGAGAATTTTTAAAATAAGCCGGCAACGCCAACTCGTTCAAAATATCGTTGCTTTCGTGTTTTGTGTTGCCCTGCCTCTCTGTGGTGTTGAGTTGGATATTTATCAATTCGTTGTAAAGCTTACTTGCAAATTGGAACACTTTAAGCGCACTCTTCTTCTTTTTTTTTTGGTGGGTGAGGTAGGGTTCAAAATGCTTTCGCTCTTACAGCGACCGTCGTCTACTGCGTCGTGTGGTGTGGCCACTAAAACGATCCCTCCTCTCCTTCTGGGGGAGACACCCTTCCCGGAACTGCTTTCTATATTACTACGTGAGGGCCCAGAACGGCATCCATAAAGGACTAATTCTATTCACCCACGTCTGGGTCCACCATATTTGTAGCCAGATTTCATGCTATAGGCTCGTCTTCTTGTGTCTCTATCTGTGCGGCTTCACTTTGTGGCACTGTGTCGAGGTCGATCTTTTTTTCCGTAGTACGTTCTCAATGTATTTCTTTACCGCGTTCCAGCTGTCCTCGCGTTCGATCATTTTGCTAATTATGTTGCTCGGTGCGATGTCGCCAATCTGCTCCCTCAGAGCATTTCTTTCTGCGAGCCATCTATTACAACTAAAGAATGTGTGTGCAGCGTCATCGCTCAGCGCTTTGCAGTATATGCACTTGGAATCGGTTCCCTTGCCCATGCGCTATAGGTGTATCTCCGGAAGTATCCGTGGCCCGAGAGGAACTGAGTTAAGAACTAGCTCACTTCCCCGAAGTTCCGTTGGACCCATTTGTCAATTGATGGAATAAGTTTCGCCGTCCATCTGCCACTTGGTTCAGTGTACACATCGGCTTTGCCACCGCAGCATGGTTTGGCATCTCCGATCTGAGAAGCTAGTAATGACGTGGGCTTCATCGTCCCAAACAATCAAATACTTTCCGTCTTGCACCTTTAATAATTTGTATGTGCTCTTTCTTCGTATATGCTAAAACCATTGATAAAGGCTGGGTGCTACTTGGTTTCCGTGTGTAGCGAAAGTTCTTGTTGTACCCGTATGTTGCCTAAAAAGTCTACATTTAGTATTATTTAACACGAATACAAACCATTTTTATATATTCGTTGCGTTAATCTACTCTCTCAATCGAATAGAGTATGTAAACGTTTTTTCTAATTTAATTTATTTCTAAATATTCGTTAAGCATCCACACCTCACTTTCTTAGCTTGTTTGTGAACGTTTTCCAAATAGCAATATCGCACTTTGCTTCTCACATAGGTATTTAGCTTAGTTACATACCAAATGGAGTTTAGTTATTAACCTCTCTCTCTACCTTTTTTCTCTCTTTACAGTTGCCAAACCGGCTATAAGGGACCTCTGTGCAACGAATGTGAACCGTATCCCGGCTGTGTGCACGGCACATGCAACAAACCCTGGAAATGCATCTGTAAGGAAGGCTGGGGCGGTTTGCTTTGCAATCAGGATCTGAACTACTGCACTAACCATCGTCCCTGTCAAAATGGCGGCACCTGTTTTAATACCGGCCCTGATCTATACACCTGCAAGTGTCCACCGAATTTCCTTGGCTCTGAGTGCCAGACTGAGATCTCTTCATGCAAGGAGGCTAATCCCTGTCAGAATGGCGGCTCTTGTCGTGATGATGCTTCCAAGCGTGGCTACAAGTGTGATTGTTTGAAAGATTGGGGAGGTCCGTTGTGCGCAGAAAGAATGATCACTTGCCTGGATAAACCGTGTCGTCACGGCAGCTGCCGCAACACTACGAAAGGATTTCAATGCGACTGTCCGAGCGGCTACAGCGGGCGTATCTGTGAACTGCATGTGGACAACTGTAATCCGAACCCCTGCCAAAATGGTGGTAGCTGTTTCATGACTCCGTCTGGAAATCACCAATGTCAGTGTCGTAGTGGTTTTACAGGTAGCATGTGTGAGCAGAACATAGATGATTGTCAGGGCAATCCGTGTCAGAACGGCGGCACCTGCATCGACATGGTCAATCAGTTTCGTTGCCAATGCGTGCCTGGATACTTGGGTTCTTTGTGCGCAGATAAAGTAGATTTGTGCTTAACGAAGCCCTGTGCGAATGGCGGCGTCTGCACCAACCTCAACAATGACTACAGATGCACATGTCGCGCTGGCTTCGCAGGCAAAGATTGTTCTATTGACATTGACGAGTGCATGTCGGCACCTTGTCGCAATGGTGGCACCTGCGTAAATCGCGTCAATAGTTTCCATTGCGTTTGCGCCAACAACTTCCGCGGTAAACAATGTGAGGATGAGTCTTACGCATCGGCTACGTATAATGCACGCCAATACGAAGCGACGCCACAAGCACGCAGTGACGGTTTGACAAGTGGACAAGTCTTTCTGATTGCTATACTTTCGGTCGCTATGCCTGTGGTGGCGGTGATTGCAGCCTGTGTTGTGGTTTGCATGAAGCGCAAGCGAAAGCGTGCCCAGGAGAAGGACGATGCGGAGGCTCGCAAACAGAACGAACAAAACGCAGTGGCGACGCTGCATCACAACGTAAACAGCGGCGCTGGTATGGGCGTTATGAGCGGCGTGGTAGGCGGTGTAGGCTTGGGTATAAAGCGCACCTCTTCCTCTGGGCTGGCCTTCGACAATTCAAATCCAAACATTATTAAGAACACCTGGGACAAATCAGTGAATAACATTTCCGCTTCACCGAGTACAGATGACTGCTTGAATTCATCGCTTTATGGCACAGCGTTAGCCAATTATGCAGCAGATAATAACGCCAATTCGGAATTTTGTGGTGTCGGCCAAATAGCGCCTCTGCAACGCGCCAAATCACAGAAACAACTCAACACTGACCCCACTCTAATGCACCGCGCCTCACAGCTGTTGCACAGTGCCGCCAGTGCTGTAGCCGGTGCAAGTGCTGCTGCTGCGGCTGCAAATGCTGCTGGCGCCGGCATGAGTGGAGTGATCGGCGGTAATGGCGCAGTTGGTGGTGGTGGTGTTGCTGGTGTTGGTGGTGCAACCAAAGACTATGGTGGCCATAGCAGCAATGGCGGCGGCGGCGGCATAGCCGAAGGAAAACGCATCTCAGTGCTAGGTGAGAGCGCCTATTGCAGTCAGCGGTGGCAATCGTTGGCGGCGGCGGGTGTGAGTGGTGGCTGTGCGTCACAAATGATGGCTGCATCAGCAGCAGCAGCGGCAGCGGCCGCGGCGGCGGGGAGCAGTGCGGCGGCATCTACAGCGCATCAACAACAACAACAGGCGCGTGCGGTGATGTGTGGCACGCCACATATGTGAGCGCGTGTTGTAGGTGAGCAGTTTTTGGCTGTGGCGTCAAGCGAGGTGAGCGGACACGGTGAACGCGTGCGTATGGTGTTAGCGCGTTGGTGGGGGCACGCGTAACGAGCTGTTGCTACATTTGCTACGATATTTCTTACAAAAAAAATCTTACTTTCTATATTAATATAATTTTTTTTTCATGTAAATGCAAGAATTTTTACAAGCGAAAATGTGCTGCACCACCTTTTCAATTAATTCACATACACGCATATTTACATACTTAAATTTTTCTGTAATTTTTCGCTATTGAAAAGGACTGACGTTGATAAGAAATTCATTGTAAAAAAGCCGTATACATATAAATTAAAATTAATTATATTTAAATAAATTAGATGTGCGCAATTGCGAGAAGCGAAGAGCGAACGAACGCGAATGGTGGTGAGAAGGCAAATACTGACATTTTTTTTAGAAATTTAAAAAATTCACAAAAAAAAACTAAATTTGCTGTATGTTGTGTGCTTCGTAGAATTTACAAGAAAGAAACTTAGCGTTATGAAATTTTTAATTATAACAATTTACTAAATTTAAATATTTAATAAGCGAAAAGCCTAGAAATGACGCATTCCGCTAGTAGCAAACGACGAGTAATTTTTGCATGACGCAGCCACACATTTGCCGATCAGACATTTTTGGATCTTTCTCTCTCATATAAATTATGTGCGAATTTTTCAAAATCTTGTTTTTTTATACAATTTTTTTTAGTGGAGTGCGCTGATTGCTGTGACGAATATTGAATTAAAAAATACTTCTTATTAAAACTAAGGTGTAAATGACAAAGCCACTCTGCTAAACTATAAACAAAAAAGACAAAAGGAAGTGTCTGTTAAATTGGCATTTTAACTTGTTGCATGCAACTAAAAACAAAAACAAAACAAAAAAGCGAAATTTTCATGTTTCAAAAATTAGTTTGTATATAATAACTTTTGCTAGTAAAATTGCCATTTATTCGACACATTACAGATTACTTGCAAATGCTTAGATTTTAGAATTTTTTCACAAAAATTCCACTGTTCGAGAAATTGAACCTTTTTGTGCTACGCCCGCACATAATTTTATTTAGGTACACATTTTTTTCCGAAAAGCAGTTTGCGGCGTGGCGCGCAGCAACAAAAACACGAAAAAAACGAAATTAAGTGACTTGTAAATATTGATTTTAATTTTTTTGATTAAATTTACGCTCTTTTGACTTTCTATTAGTTTATTTAACAAACAAAATTCTAAATTATCAATTGTTCGTGCGGTGTGTTTGTGTTTTGTGCGGTGCATCAAATTTTTTGTAATTTTTA
The DNA here is from genome assembly GCA_037575425.1 of Anastrepha fraterculus. NCBI lineage: Eukaryota > Metazoa > Arthropoda > Insecta > Diptera > Tephritidae > Anastrepha > Anastrepha fraterculus. The sequence goes on along the minus strand of JAYXIM010012058.1, from coordinate 46,242 downwards.
AGGGACGTGTTTAGGAACAAAGAATTATAAAAAAGCAACTAAAACTATATTTTTGGTGAATATCTTGTTGAGTTCAAAAAATAGGCTTCAAACTTTTTTCGAATTTTTTTTATAAATATGTGCACAACTTTTGAACTCAAAAATATTTTTCGTATTAGATAAATATTTTTAAGTTCAAAAATATACTTTAAAAATGTCTGATTGTTGCTGCAATGCTTTCTTAAACTTATTTTTCAATATAATTTTTTTAGGCCAAAAAGTTGTATGCTGCCGTAGATATAAATTTTATTCTATCAAATAATTTTGTAATAAACATTTTTTGTGTTTCTAGCCGTACAAAATTCTGGCACCCCGCACACTTAACCGCCCTTTGCGCTCCTCTAGTTAATTAGTTAACATTTATTTATAAATTTATATTTCTCACGCAAATTTAGCATACATTTTATATACTCTTACGTAAGTAGTAGACAAGCAAAACAAACAAATCATAAAGTGAAGACAAAACTATTATATTAAAAAAGCATTCGATAGTGATGTCCCTTATTCCTAAACTAAATTAAACTTAATTTCTACGCTATTTTTATTTTATACATAATATACTTAGTTCAAATATTACTTGAAAAACAAGCAAACACAAAATTATTCTAAATTTAAAAGTCGATTAATTTTTTTCTTAATTTTACAAGTAAAAAAACAAAAAAATATGTAAACACTTAAAAAATTTGAAACTTTGGCATATCGTTGTTTAAGAATTCAAAATGAATACACAAAGTTTGTGGCTCACTTGAGTTGTTCATTAATGTTTTTAATAAAAAGCTAATAACACTTTTTTGGAAACACCAACCTATACTTTTTTTCAGTGTCACAAATCAAGTCAGCACAATTTTAGTGGCATGCACACACATGCATCCATACAATTTGCTTAGTTGTAATTATTAAAAAAAATACTTTTTTACAAATGACAACGCACAACAGAACTGGAAAGTACACATACACATATACACACAAACTATGGAGTAACACAATGTAATGAATTTATTAATTTCTAAGCGCTACTTGTATGAAAAACTATTCATAGACATTTGAATTCTGCACAGAAATATTTTAAGCAAATGAAATTTAAAAAAAGTTTTACCGACCACAAAGCAAATATTTTAAATTACAACTAAATTGTTGAAAATGTGTGAACTAAAATTTATTGTGAAAAAAGCTGAAAATGAATGAAAAATTAAGCAATTCAATAATATTTATTGTGAATAAGAAATGTAAAAAATTTGTATACTACGAGTTAAATGAAAAACAAAAATTAAAAAAATAAATATAATAAAAAAATGTAGATCTTAGACGCGCCTAAGTTGAAATATTTATTAAATGCACGAAACATAAAATGATATGTCAATGAAACAAAAACAACAATGTGTTATTATTTTTACTATTATTCATTTTTAGCACAGCACAGTTGTATAAAAAAGTTGCTAATTTCTCGTGATGATCTCAAATTTTGCGCGCGGCTGCAATTTTTCGCGATTGCAAAGCACAGAAGGGAAGTACTGTTCTATATATATATATATATATCTATATATATTTGTACTTGTTTGTTACTTTACGGCGGCAGAAAAAGTTCGACCATTTTTCATAACGCAAATAAACGCTCTGAAAATATTTAGGGTGGAAGTACACAAAAACAAAAAAATTTCTCGAAAAAAATGGCTCGAAAATCGCATTGAGTACAGCGATTTTTAGAGTTCACTCATATATAGTGGAAAAATAACGGCTCGCACTAACTCTCGGCGCTTATTAGCAATCCTCGTGAAATTTTCGCAAAACCTAACGCGACCTGTAACGTCAGCAAGCAAATTTCAAAATTTCCCATGCATGCACGTATGGCTGAGTAAACGTATATGTGTATATGTGCACACATTCATGTGCATGTATACAAAACGTCTACCCTTTTCTGATTTCATTTGTGACAAATAGCGATAATGTACGTGGGTGCATGTCTCCACTAATGAAATCTGTGTATAAATAAATAAAATATTGAAAACAAAAACAAAGTACATGTATATGTACACATCTGTTGTATAAGGTGTAGAACAGTGTAAAAAGCGCAGGTGAGGTGAAATAATAAAGGCAAAATGGTTCCTCGTTAGTTTTTAACCAATTTGTGAAAAGTAGTTTTATGCAAATGACAAAAACAAATATAAACAAAAAAATATTAAATTTAAGTCCCACACATAGACTAAACAAATGAATAAATAAACACAAAATATACATGTGAATGTACATAAATGATTTAAATGTGGCTGCACGTAAGAAATTTATATATTAAAAATGACAATTGTAGCGGAAAAAACACTTTTCCACACAGGAAGACTCACACAGGTAATTTTTTTTTGTTTGTTTTTACTTAGAAAATTAAAAAAAAAGTTTTAGGAAAAATATGCAACTAAAACACTGTAAACGTTACAACGTTTTAAAATTAACTTTTGCAATTCTTTTACACTTTCTTTTGTTTTTTATTTTAAAATATTTGCGACACGCCAATATATTTTATTGTAGTTCTTAAATTTTTTAATAAACAAACTCAATCTGTTCTGATTTTTTGTTTTATTGTTATTTGCAATTTTTTTTTATTGTTGATTTTTGCTTTTATTTATGAACTTTTTTTTATTTTTTGTTATAATTTTTTTTTTGATTTTTTGTTATAATTTGTTTTTTTTTGATTTTTTGTTATCATTTTTTTTTTTTGATTTTTTGTTATCATTTTTTTGTTTGTTTTTTTTTCTAACTTTTTCTCTTTTTTTCTAACTTTTTTCTCTTAATATTAGGGCTTTTCATCTTTCTATGCTTTTAGTTTGCCGTAATTTCTTATTTTATCTACTTATTTTATAGTTTTTCGATATATTCTGCTAATCTCTAATTAATTTTTCTATTGTTTTTTTATTTTATTATTATTATTTTTTAGTTATTTTTTTATTTCTTCTGGTTTTTGGTTTATTTTTGGTTTAATTTTTCATCCTTTTCGATATGTTTTGTTGACCTTAACATACAAATTTTTATTTATTTTTATTATGTAGTCTTGATTCATTTTTTTTTTTTTTTGGGCTCTATCGATATATTTTATTGGCTTCAAGCTTCAATTATATTATTTCATTATTTTTTCGGTTTATATTAATTTAATTTTTTTTTAATTTTCTATATATTTTTTTTATTGCAATGTAAAATTTTCCATTTTTTATAATTTGATTGTTATTTTTTAGTTTTAGTTTTTCGCATTTTTTAGTTTTCCCGTATTTGACATTTCTCCATATTCATTTTGGTATTTTTTTACTTATACATATATTTTTTGTTGCTTTTTGAGTTTTTAGTGTTTTTTTTTTTGTTGGGTTCTTATGATTTTTGGTTTGCTTTTTTCTTTTTTTAAATACTTTTTATTTGAACTACATTTTTTTTTTTTGGGTTTGTGTTAAAAAATTTATGTGACGCAGTTAGTTTTAGTCAAAAGTTTTACATTTTTTTAATAAAATTACCTCATACATATATGTAGAGCTCATATTTTTAACATCTATTTGCGGAGCTAAAGAAAATTTATTTATTTCATTACATACGTACATGCGTATATATGCATTTGTAATTTGTGTTGTGTGAGTCGGAAGAAAAGCAAAACCAGAATTGTGCGCTCCAATTATAAAAAAAATCCATCTTCACCACTCCTTCTGCCTATTCCGGAGTTGAGCATTTGAAACTTCTGAAAATCTGTATTGGAACAAAAATTTAATTGTGAGAGATAAAAGCAGAAAATACATACACATTTGCATATATGTAAATAGTAGTGTAAGCTATTGAATTGAAAAAAAAAACAACTACTTATAATTAAACACTGACATTTACTTATGTAGGTATGTACATATAATGAATGATGTAAGCAATTATAAATATATATTTATACCATATTAGTGTGTAATTTGTGTGCTTAGCTATAGGTACATCTGTAGTTATTGTACTTACAATTTAGTCTAAAAATTTTATATATAAAAATTGAAATTATTTGACAGTTAGCTAACGAATGAATTTCAAAACAAAAAATAAAAAAATCGAATATAAAAATATGGAAAATAAATCACATAAAAAAATATGAAAAACAGTATAATAAAATTTTTATGAATGAATTATAAAGAAAAATAAAAACACTTTTTTATTTAATTTGGGATAATGGGATGTGGGTATTTGAGCAGATCTTTCTGCTGACTTTCCGTGTTATGCTTTTGTTATACATATATGCATATTAGGCCGGGTCGATTTGTGGGGAGGCAAAAATATCGCCCATTGCTCTGTGAAAATCATATTCTAGGGATCAAAATAAGAAACTTTGCCGAAGGAACCATACCTCTAAAACGAATTCTGATGTCCCCCAATTTGGGACGAACTTTTTAATTTCTTTTCTCATGTAAAGGCCAAAAATGGTGATTGTATGGGAACCCCCAGGGGAGTTCCAGGGGGTATGCCACTGGCATGGGTGGATGGGCCGTCCAAAGTTAGTGGGGGTCGGTCATACATTTGGACTCGATTGGAGCACTCTAAATGGGTCAAAGTGGGATTTTTCGTTCGACCCAAATTGGGGGACATCAGAATTCGTTTTAGAGGTATGGTTCCTTTCGGCAAAGTTTCTTATTTTGATCCCTAGAATACGATTTTCACAGAGCATTGAGCGATTTTTAAATCGACCCGCCCTAATGCATATACAGTAGGTTCTGTTTTTATGCGGTTTTGAAATAGTGCGGTTTTTTTTTAATTAAAAAATGCATGTCGACCTATCGGGAATTGTACAGATTACATAAGAAATGCTAACCCTACAAGTATGGAACCGCCTGCATAACCATCTAGATCAGACGTGTACATTTCCTCAAGTGACGAAAGTGATGTTACGCCAAATCCTAAACGAACGCGCAACATGTGGGTATTGTCTGATTCTATTTCTGACATAAATTTATTTTTCGATTCTGACGTTTCTTAAATAAAGATATAATTTTCAAAAATACAATATTTATGGAACAAAAAAAAATTTATCTATGGAACGTATCTATAGTTATAATATGGGACTAGTACCCTTTTTTTATGCGATTTTATTACATTAATTCAGATTTATGCGGTTCTTAGCACTTTTGAAACGTATCTATAGTTTTACTATAGAACTGGTAGCTTTTTTTATGCTGTGTTTTTTTATGCTGTTTCTTGCGGAACGTATCTACCGCATAAAAACAGAATCTACTGTATTAAATTTGCATAAATAGATATATAATAAAAATTTATTGCGGGCAAAAATTGCAAAGGTTTGTATAGAACCACTTGAAAAAATTAAAGCTTATAACCATTGGCTAGACTCCAGGTCTTTGGACGGAGCAGGTTGTGGAGTAGTTAATAAGAATTCCGAAATATGTCAGTCCAGGTACGATTTTGGCGTTAAGATAATATATTAGTTTGGGGAAGTCGAAACCCATTATTTTCTCGGTAGGTATCTGTAGTGATCGATATCTCGTAAAGTATCTATCAAACAATTTAAAGTTTATGCTCGTTGACAAGGTGACATTTCACACTAAAAAATATGTTGTTGTTTCTTGTTAGTTCCATTCAGTTTGAGTTACAGGGTGTTAGCAATGGAAATTAACAAAGAAAAAAATCGGTACATTTCACAGTTTTTGCGAAAATGCAAGCCAGGCCGCTGAAATTGGGAATGGTGTTTATGTTGCCGATACTGTAACAGCCAATAACGTGCTTGGTCGACAATTGCGTCATCGACGATTGGGGTATCGAATCCTACATACTCAATATATGCCCAGCACGCGAAGGTACCTCCCACGATATGAATCACATTCCGCCTTAAACTCACTCACCTAAAACCACTCTCTCGTTGGACCCAATCCGATGAGCCAGACGATGGCGATCAGTTACTGGCAGCCCTAGTGATCTGCTACAACAACAACAAGAACTGATGGTAAGTACATATTATTAAATGAATCAAATAAAAGTTTGCAACCAAACGTTTTTACAATTATTTCATTTTAACATTTTCTTCTGTGATATTAATCAAGTAAATCAAAAGGATCCCTTGTCCGGGCAGAGTAGGTTTTATGGTCATTTACAGCTACCTTCGAAAGAAGATTTTTTAGCATTTGCTTTTCTTCGACCAGAATTAAATATTGGCAAACCAATTTTTTGACGGCTCTGAAAAGAAATTTGACATAACAAGAAAAGGGAAATATTTTACCTAATCAACTGATAGGGAGTGATTTAAAAGATTTACCCGTCTGTATATGTAAAATTCGCACAGTGGAGAACATTTTAGAAAAAATTGCTGAAAACAAGCGGTGAGTCAAAATCAAATTACAGTTCTTTTTATTTTCATGTGCTAACTGCGTTATTTGTTCCATTGAGGTAAGGATTTAATTAGTTTCCATTCAAAAGAATTGATTTTACAGAATTTTATACAAACTCCCTAACCCAAGAAAATCCTGGTTGCGTACCTGCTTTGATGCTTAAATACTCGCTATATGGGCTGCGGCACATGTTTCTAAGTCAAGGCTCGTACCAATTCGCATTCATTACTGGTGGTACTAGACCAACAACAATATTTTGTACGTTTGATTGTCAAAGAAAAGTATTGGCAAAGTAGAAAATAAATAATGAATTCGCCTTGTTTCATTCTGGGCTGACAGCCACATAGATATGCGAAAGAAAAATCAAATCAGCTGGTTTACCGATACCACCTTTAATAGATTCGCCTTGGCTAGTACTAACTTAATAGTCGGGAATTTTCGCCAGCAACATGCATTTGACTTGCCGTGAAATGTTGCTAGCAACATATAATTGTCAAATGAGAAATTTACTTTGCCGTAAAATACATATAAAATTTCACGCATTAATTGCAGTAAAATTCCAAGAATGCCGATAGAAATTGTCAAACACAACAAATTATAAACACACACAGTTTCTTTCCACTGCGTCATCGGCAACCAACGCAAATAAACTGCATTTGAAGGCTTTCTATTAATTTGTGCTTTCACACTTTAGCACGAGGCACTTCATTTTCATTAGTTTTTTAGTTATTCTCTGAATTTTCCCAAACATGTAATTTCTCGTCCTTTTGTTTGTTTTGTTTATTTGTTTTGGACTAATATGGTGCCTGACGTGACACACTCAAAAATAACCTTTACGGTGGGAAGACGCCCCCTTTTGTATTCGATTCGGCTTGCGGTAGTGCAATTTGTATGGATTTTTGACAGCCATTTCACTTGAAACACGAACTTAGTGCTATGCTTTAAAGCATCAAATGAAAATGTAGCAGAACAATGTTGCAGCCTTTTTTCGTGAGTCCTTATTAAATATTTACTTTCTATATTTTTTTGGTCGTTGCCCATTGTAATGGGTAAAAATTGGCTGCAGTTTCCTCTCAACCACCACCTTGCTTCATATCTTTCTTAACACTTGCCAACCTTCACTCGGTTCGTTCCTTTTGAAATATTTTCTTTCACATAATTTCTTATCTTCGCGCTTAATGAAGAATCAGAGATTTTTAGTGTTCGACACAAAAACAAAAACTATTAAAACAAACGTCTATTGTCTATGCTGTAGTTGTTGTAATTAGTATTTAGTTTTTACTTTTGTTTTTGCAGTCTCCCATACTCCAACAGTCGTTTCACCTGGAACAAATACATTTGGATACTTAATAGCCAAATGCAACACACCAGCCATTCAATCAGATATAGGCTATAAGCTGTAGGCAGTAGGCTGCAGGCTGTTGCTTGGAATACCGGTTGACTGGTGTTATATTAGCTGATGCTATTTGACACTACCTGCGAAAGATCCCACATTTTCATTGTTTTTGTTATTCTTGTTGTTCTTGCTGTCGCTTTGTTTATATTTTGTCATAAAAATGTGTGATTTATTGGCGAAAATTGACGTTTTACTGTCTGGGCCAAGCGAATTGGCTGACGCGTTGGCCAACGGCGGTCAGAAGCCACCGCAATGGCATTCGCAACGATTCCAACAGCGACATATCTACAAGTATTAAAGAAATTGTTTATGCTGTTGCTAATTTTACAATTGCAGCTAAGTGTTGTTGTTTTTTCTGTTTTATTTTAGCTTCGAAAGCTACACAGCCATTTATGTTTGCGAGTTGATGTTTGTGGATAATTGCAACAAATTAGAGAAATTTTATGTTCGAATTTCGATAGGCGAAGGCAGACGCTAATTGCAATATTTGCTGCTGCTACTGCCGCTATCTACCATCTATGTACATGTTGATGTATGTACTTGCTATGGAGCTGTTAATTGCAGGCTGCTGGCTGCTGTTACCAATTGCCTTTGGTTGGTTATCCGGCTGTTGTCTGCGACTACGTAATCATAACATTTACTTTTGCTGTTGTTGTTGATCTGTCTCCTTGCCTGTTAGTCAGCTCGATCTCAACGACGATTCTCATTCTCTCAGTTGCGGCATTGATTTATGTTTATTGCGTTTCGTCAGGGAGAGGCATAGACAATAGGAAAAGTGCATACTCGTACATATACAGATATTGCCGTGTAGGTAAAATCACTAGTTCCAAGTTGGTACCCTATTTGAGATTTGGGTTGGCGAACTCAGTGCAATGAAAGAGACCGCAATTGAGAAGAAATAGAGAAGATTTGATCAGACTTTGCCAAAACGAGAGGGCTAATCTAAGTACTCGCAATACTTCCGAATTTATGCTCAAATAGCATAAAATGCATTGTTATGATGTTGCTGTTGTTGTAGCAGCATGTATGGGGAATACATGTACGCGGAGTGCTGCTGGAGTGGCAGTCGTTTGCCGGATATAAATCCGAGTCCTTCTGGTAACGTAGAACCGACTGTCGAGGGTTCGATTTTATTCTGATTGTCAGCTTCGCTTTCAAGCGATGTGTAGTTGACAATTCAAAATTTAATAAAGTGAGTTTGACTTCCTTCCAGAACAGTATATAAATAATCACAGTCAGGTGCATAAAGGTCCGATCTGTCGCAAAATTGTGGATATATTCGGTAGTAGGAAACAAAAATAGAGCTCTGAATTTTAAATAATCGAACTCTCTCGGTACATAGTTAGTATAAAACATCAGCGCACATTTCTCCCAGCAGCTTAATTGAAAATTTCACTGTTGTAAGAAAGGCGTTCAAGAATATCAAAATTTGTCACTCGAATAGCGCTCACAACAATTGACACTGCTTGGAACTGCATGGCAAATTTTACGTAAGAATTTGGTCAGTAAGCCTTAAAAACCAAACCTTAAACTACATGTGAGAATTTATTAATTTCATTCCAGAAACACTGCAGAAATTTGTTAAAAAATATAACTTTCTCAAAAGAATCTCATTCCCTTTCCACAAACAAAATTGCCGCACTTCGGTATCAAAAAATTCGCGGATTCCCAGATAGTCTTTTACGTTCCTCTGCTGGTGTTAACGGGACCTGCAGGCCAAAATACACTAAACCGTCAACGGCTTGCGATATCGAGATATCTAACAAGGTTTGAGAGCTTATTGTTGATGGTATGGGTATTAAGGATATGTAATTCTAACGAAATAATAAATTTGTTGTTAAAATATTAGGAATAATTTCCAGCAATTTGGCTGTCAAAATCGCCCATTTGCATTGTATTCTTCAAAGCCGTCTCAAAGATAGTGCGCGTGTGAATGTATGTGAATAATTATTAATTATAATAATATAATTATTACTTAATTTATTTAAATTGAACACAACAACTTTTTTAACCTAAACTTTATTTCTAAGATGAGTATATTAAAATATGAGAAAAAGTAGTAAAAATTAAAGAGGATGCTTTCCATTTCAATTCAACCGGGCTATTCGGGTCATGTACTTCGATTTCGGTACATGATTATTTTGAACTCAGAATCATTAAAATCGGTTCATTTTTGACTATTTTTATGAGCATTTAAAAAAAAAATTCTTATATAATGAAAAAAAAAATCGATTTTGAGCCGAAGAACAAAATTGCCGATAAATCTTGAAAAAAAAATTTTTCGGGCGAACAAAAAAATACGTGTCTCATTATTTTGACTAGAGAGCAACATATTTGAGTTACAACGAAATCGAAGAACATGACCCGAATAGCCCGGTTGAATTGAAATGGAAAGCATCAGAGTTAAGGTAATGAGGAAAGTATATCGTCTCAGTTTTAATGCATTTCAAAATTTTGGGTGCGTAAATTGAAATGTACTCTCGATGATTTGCACACAAATTTCAGCCATGATAGATAGAAACAGTGCTTTGTATTTTATGTGGGACACAAAATTTAGATTAAATAATTAACTAAAACCGTTTTAAGTTATATCGGTATTCCCTTAATATTTCATATTATATTATGTATAATGGCTTCGGAACTCAGAAAGAGAACGTTGGTTCGAATCTCGGTGAAAGATCAAAAATTAAGAAAAAGTTTTTTCTAATAGCGTTTGCCCTTCGTCAGGCAATAGCAAACCTTCGAGTGTATTTCTGCCATGAAAAAGCTCCTCATAAAAATATATGCCGTTCGGAGTCGGCTTGAAACTGTAGATCCCTTCATTTGTGGAACAACATCACGACGCACACCACAAATAGGAGGAGGAGCTCGGCCAAACACCCAAAAAGAGTGTAGGCGCCAATTATATATATATACATATATATATATAATGGCTTCATTACCAAGTACAGGTGAGCTTTCTCAAGGCATAAAGCGATTTAGATTTTGATCGAGTGTGTTTGTCCAGAGCTTCTTTGACATTGGAACCAAAAATTGCTGATTGGATTGAGACCAGGAGACTCAGCCGGCTAGCACGTGACATGAGCGCGGTATATTTGAAACAAATGGTATGATTTGAGTCATTGGGTCTTGCTGCACCCTAAATACAAAAGGATCACAACTCAAAATTTTCCACACTCGAGCTTGACTTGTTTACAGTAGCACAGAAAACAAACTATGTGACATATCACGCTGAAATTTGCCATGTAAGCTTATAACAGTCCTACCGCGGACCGTTTTATTGATAACGTCTCGTTCATATTTGAGCAGAAGTACATTTTGAGTGTGACCCTTTTGTATTTAGGGTGCGATATATCCGGTCCGGCTGATTGATGGGATTTAGGTTTGCGCACTGCCCCAGGCTGTTGAAGAAAGGGACACCCAGTCATCTTAATCGTCTAACTGACAAAGCCGGACATTTGCAGAGAAAGTGCTTCTCTGAAAGATGCCCACAGCTTCTGCAATGGGGGTTAAATGGCAACCCTAGCTTTTCCGCTTGTGTTCCGATCGACCAGTAACAGGCAAACATTGCTACGAGTTTGGAAATTGAATGGCGAGGAGTCCAAAGGACTTCCTGAGTCCTTTGTATATTGTACTGGGGCCAAAAGGTTTTCGAGCATATGAAGAAATTGAGTTCCAACTTTTCTGCGCTTTCCTGAGAAATTATTTGTGCAGTTTTCCTTTAACAGCTGTCAGGGGGATGCCGATGACCGGGTAGGAGGTCTCTGAGACCAATTCAGTCCCCTTCCTGGCAAGCTCCTCCATTTTGGAACCGTCAGTGAAGACAGAGCTTCAAGCTTGAGTGCAAATTTTCCCCTCGATCCAATTTGCATGTTTGGAAAGATTGCCGTAGCACGACCCTAAAACTCTAGTTTGCGGATAGAGGGATCTGTTCGAAGTTCGGAGAAAAGTTGTTATGCAAAGAGGTGGTTTATGTATCGTGTTTTTTCAAGAGCTTTTGAACCTAAAATAATAATAAAAAAGAGAAATATTATTAGAATTATTTTTTTATTATAATCTGGCATATGACTTCATGGCAGATAACTATTCATCTGCTTTGGTTATGAATTGGTTTTCGGTTAGAAGGTCCATAGTCTACGAGTCATTTCTTTATAAGAGCAACCCGTCTAACATAATCGCCTTATCTAACATAGGACGGATATTTTTAGAAGGTGATAATTGTTTCTCGATGAATAAGGTTGATACTTCGTATACTCGTATATTGCTGAGCCTCGTTTCACAGCCCGTTGAGTATACTTATCGAAGTCTGCCCAATTCACCATCACCGGTGACTATCGTTGCTATGATCCCACTTAGTTTAGATCGATGAACCGTATTTCCGTATTTCTGTATGAAAAGTAGTCATTGTAACAATACTGTCACCGGTTGCAAGCAAGAAGTTTCCATCACTATGTAATTCAGCCTTTCCCTGCTGACCTTCTGCCAGTGCAAATTTCTACAATTATTTTGACTCGCAATTTTCCATTAAGCAATTCAGTAAATCGTCGGTAAATATGATTATACATATATACACATTTACATCAAGATATGTATGTATGTGTGCCTATGTGTTACTAATGAGTATTTATGTTGCCGGCGAATCGATTCAATTCAATTGGTCACAAAAAAGAATCGTCTGAGAATTTTCAACATTTTACACAGTTTGCATTTTCTCACATGGCGCGCACGCGCGCTCTTCACTTCACCTTACCTGCGTGCCCGTATTGCTTTTATGTCTTCAACATTTCACTAATTCAATTAAGTAATTAATTGGCAATTTTATTGGTTTTTGAGCAGCGTAAAGTAGGTGAGCCATCGCTTAGCTCATTTAAAGATTCACTTAATTTGATTTGACTAAATATTCCTGAATGTATTTCGCCGTATGCGTGTATATAGTAAGTAACATGTGTGCAATTGTGCGAAATTCGACTTGTTTCATAAAAATAAATGAATAAGCTGCATACCGCCTCTTTTCCAATAAATCAAAGTCGATTATCCGGCTTCAGAGAATTCAGATGCCCAGTTGCAATGTCAATTAGTCTAAATGAGCGCGAAACTTGTTATTATTAATGCTGCAAATACATTTACTTTGAAAAGAGTAGGTTTAATTGGTTAGAATGTTTAAAAGCTTGCCACTTTATCATGCAACGTTTCGCGCTTATATACATATATTGGGTATGTCGGGCCCGATTCTATATAGTTTAACCTGCTATAATATCCAGAACGTAAATAAGCCAAAGTTAAACTCTTCATCTGGAGTGGGCTGGTTGGACTCCGATAATGGCATTCGGGGTTCGGAAGGTGGGAGAGTTTCCCGACGAATGTCGTTTAATGTCCGTCTATATACTGTCCGGTCCAGGACTTACAGTTGTGTTTGGTCCTGGATCTCGTCATTTTAATTGAAGGGATGTCTTTTGACTTGCCTGGGATGTGACTCAACCTCTTGCAGGTGCCTAAGGGTGTAATTTCTGCGATAGCACTCCAGTAGGAATTGCTTGCTGCGTTCCTAAGCAGGGAGCATGGAGGCCTCGTTGTGAAAACGTTGCATGGGAGACATCAGGAGGTATCCCGTGGTTGTCCTGATGACAGGCCTGAAGCTTTATGCACTACAAATCACTAGTGGCAGGCAACCAGAGAGCACGCAAGACCGGACAATTGCTTTAATGTCAACTGCAACATTTCTTTGTCTTTGCCACGAGTGTTGCCAGCTAGCGATTTGAGGACTTTGTTGCAGTTTTGAATCTTAGTTACAGTTGCTGTTGTATGCGCCGAGAGCAAACTGTCGGCCATCATCATGGCAGTTCGTCGCATCGTGGAACAGGTTGAACTCGGTTACAATTTGTTCGATCTTAACCAACTAACGGGATTACAGAGAGTCCCAGAAATCTTGATGCGGCGCCGATCAGCTGAATTGGGTATTGTCCATCGGTTTATCTCTTGGTTTGATTCGGGCCTACATATGTATTGGGATATACTGACGCAAGGAGGACGTATTTGAACGTTGCAAATATTGGACTGAGATCCGGATTTGGCCAAAAAAATTCACCTTCGTTAACGATAGGCCTCTTTTTGGCTCAGTGGTTATGCAAGAAGCGAAATTTCGATTTACAATTTAAAAGAATTCGATGTTAACCTACTTTTTGAGGGCAGAGTTCGACAACTTCGATATATCTGAGTAGTAGTTCCAACAAGACGTTGCTGCATGCCTTACACCCGAAGCATCAGTTCACCGTCGTTCTCAACAATTGGACATTTCGAAGACATCATTGAGACGAATTTTGCGTAAAGACATTGGTATGACGCCGTACAAAGTCCAATTGGTTGGAAGTTGTGTTCCTTTACCGGAAGGATTGTACTTCAAAATAAAAAAACAGTTTGGAAAAATATTGAGTAGTTTCTTTTTTATAGCATTTTTAAGTCCGTAAAGTTATATGGCGGACCCTGTACATTCGGAAGTTCGTCATTGTCTGCCGAGGAGAGACAGTGGGTTTCGAACCCAGGATTTACGGAACAGTAGTCACGCACAAACAATTCGGTTACGGCGGCTGACTTTTATTGATAGATAAAGGATTTTCACAGTTTGATATAAAATATAAACTATTTTTTAACCTGAAAATATTAATTTCGAGGTGGCACCTAAGTAATTCTAAAAATATTAACCTCAATTCAGAGCATATAAAAGCAGAACATAACATATAAAAAATGGCCGGCTCGGGTCCAGATATTCTGAAACTCTTAGTTTTAGAAAAATTTGGTTCAAATTCAAAATAAATGTTACATATGTCTTCTTCTTCATGAGAAAAAATAGGTCTGCTGGAAACCCTTGGACCAAATAAAGTACTCATGATCATGCGTTAAAGTACAGCAGGACTTTTGGAATCCTGTCAAAACGGTGTCTAAGCTCTAACGGAAAAACAACTCCTAATACTCGATCGAGTATTTCGCACAGTGCCGACAGTAAAACAATGTGACAGAAATTCAAAATATTTTTAATTGAATTGCTTAGCATTAATAATTAGCGCATTTTAAGATAATGAAATGAATATATGTATTATATATATTATATATTAGGGCGGGTCGATTTAAAAATCGCTCATTGCTCTGTGAAAATCGTATTCTAGGGATCCAAATAAGAAACTTTGCCGAAGGAACCATACCTCTAAAATGAATTCTGATGTCCCCCAATTTGGGTCGAACGAAAAATCCCACTTTGACCCATTTAGAGTGCTCCAATCGAGTCCAAATGTATGACCGACCCCCACTAACTTTGGACGGCCGATCAACCCATGCTAGTGACCCACCCCCTGGAACTCCCCTGGGGGTTCCCCATACAATCATTACAAAATATCACCATTTTTGGCCTTTACATGAGAAAAGAAACTAAAAAGTTCGACCCAAATTGGGGGGCATCAGAATTCGTTTTAGAGGTATGGTTCCTTCGGCAAAGTTTCTTATTTTGATCCCTAGAATATGATTTTCACAGAGCAATGGGCGATTTTTTTGCCTCCCCACAAATCGACCCGGCCTAAAATATATATATTTGGTTTTAATGAGGAAATATTGCGTTCAGAGGAGTACTCGGTAAGAGGTGACTGCCTGTCAAAGGAACTCTGCTACTACAAAACAAACTTTTTGGAGCAAATTCACGTTACTTAGCTGAAATGCTAAACAATCGAATCTAAGACGTTTGAGTCTCTAGCCAATAACTCACCTACAAACTCCCACGGTTCTCTCAGTCATTAACGGCTATTTTATATTACCTATAGAAGCGAGTTCTTTGAAGAGGCCCTCAATCTCAGATGTTAACCTATTTTTTTGCCAGATCATAAGAAAATATTTGCACACACTTTGTTACGACTTTGAAACGGGCATTAGATTACTATTCAGTAAATGAGAATATGACTGCTATTTCGAGTGGCTTATTGCTATAAAAATTACTTGTTTTTATTGTACTTATAAGTGTGTGTATGTTATTATACATATATGTAGATAAATATGTATGTATGATACAATGCACATCATCATCAAGTACTTACTTATAAAACTCTATCAGCGGTCTGATTACATTAACAAGTGTCTAATGCACTGCAGACTTTGTTGTTACTTTTCAGTCTTAATTGAATCTAAGACGCAAACACATATGCATACATATGCACATACATAAGTATATGCATAGAAGCACATTGCATTAGATGGAAATAAAATGTTTGTACAGAAGATCCGGCGCAAACGACGTCTGGCGCTGACTGTCGACAGATCGAGAGAATGTGCGAATATGCAATTTTACAAACATATCTACGTACATGCATATAGTAGACATACCTACATATCTGCACATCTACTGTGTGCTTTGAGCTCTCATATGCATATTCTTTATGATGATTGTGAGAAATTTATAGCGGAATGCGCTGCTGAATTGTTTATAAGTAGCAAGTAACTGCGAAGAAAAACATAAAAGAATACAAAAAAAGGTGTTGCATAAAAAATACAAATTAAAAACCAAAAGCAAAAAAACTACATAAACAAATTTACACCGCCGCGCCATTTAAGGCATAGTGGTGTGAAAAAGCCAACAAAACTACGCGTGCACAGCATTAATTGCAGTCATACTCACACACGTATATGTAGGTATATGCATGTGTATGTGTAAGTATGTAAAGTACGTAAGCTTTCAAATATCTTTGTTATTACTTTCCCGCGGGTCTATTATACGCCTGTGCATCTGTACATACATGCATGCGGACATCCACACATACATACACACATGCAAAAATTCAAACACACATGCATATGTAGAACGTCTCATCAGTGGCATTTTTACAACTTATCATCTCGACAAACATTTCGACTTTGTATATTGCAGCAAAATTGCAACAACAATCAATTTAATGCAATGCACTCGTACATAAATGTTGCACATCAGCCACAACTTTCTTTCTGCTCTTTTTTCGTCTTGTTAAGGTAACACACACACACATATACACATTGGTTAATCTTCAAAATGTTTATTGCCGTTTATTTTGCTTTAATGGCATTTGACCAATATTCACAGTTGTTTATTATGCAGCCGTTAATTTGCTGTATGAATGCCGTTTTGAATGAGTTATCACTGTTGTTGTTATTGCAGTTATTATTCGCTTTTTTGTTTTTGTGATTGTTTGACTCTGGGTATTTCATTCATCATATAGATTCTCCATGCCATTCAATTAACAGTTCTTAATTGTTGTCACAGCTGTTACAATTTTGTCAACATAACTGTAACCTAACTAATCACCGCATCACACTATACGACGGCACTACGCTTCAAAAAGGTACTTTCACTATTTTGTGCTTGGGGAAGCCTGTTCTGCGTTACAGCGATCCAAAATGGAGGTAATTATTATTATCACTAATCATTATTCGTATTTTATATACTCTATTTTGCATTTCCAATCTCCACTGGTAAGCCTACTTATTGGCCCTCAGATGAAAAAAAGAAACCTGACTTACAATACACTAGTAAGTGTTACTTTAACTTGTCAGCAACTTGAGTCAAAAATGCACTCTCTACAATAAAAAACTGATTGGTTAAATTAAAAAAAAAAACAAGTCGCCAACTCTCTAAATACCGAATTCCTATTAAAAACGGATGATGATATCACTGAAGTGGACGGAACCATGATTAGTGATGATTAGATTAAATTAGTGATTAGTGATGATTAGATTAAATTTACATAGTTGTAAATATTTTAAATGAAGACCAATTTTGAAACGTAGTTATTCTTTGAAGCAATTTGTCCTTACGATGATAAAGAATTAAATGTAGAGATAGCAATAATACTTTTTATAGACTAGAAGTTTTTGATTTTTCACTGGGTATGTTCTTATATAAATAATTTTTTAAATTCGTTTCCCCAGTCAATTTCATACTTTTATTTTAGTTTTTTTATATTTCGGCAACTAATGCTGCTCTAACGCAATTACTTTTTTTGGAGTCGTTCAAAAATGTTTCAACATATTCAGTAGTAGTACGATACGATGGGATATTTGAAAGAATGTGTACCGCTTATCGGATACAAAATTGTCTGCTCGAATTGATGCTGTCAAAGCGTTTGCTCAAACTCTACCTGGACTGAGGAAAGCTCTTACAAAAGTGACAGGACTTAATCTCACCGTAGAAACGAAACGGCGATGTCGATGGAATTATTAAGTACATAAGTAAATTTGAATGTGTCTTAATGTCTTCCATATGGTCCAAGATTCTCACAGCAATAAACTACGTCAGTTTGATTTTACAAAGAAAAGAAGCAACGATTGACGTCGAGGTAAAGAATCTTGAATGCCTAGTAGCAGATCTACAATTGTTACGCAGCCAAAAGGTTTGCCAAACACTTCGTCAACATTGCCAGCAAGCCGATAGAAGAAACGTAATGATAAAGAACCTGAGAATTCAGCGGAAAATATGACCGCCGAAGAAATTGATTTCAAGAGGAACACATTTCTCGTCATCATGGACTCAGTTATCACTGGTATTGAAAATCGGTTTACTGCAATTAACCCTTTCGCGATATTGTTGCCATATGGCAACAGTAAACTTTAAAAGGCCGTCAACACTCTCTTGTAAAAAATATCAACTTTTTTGTTACATATTTTCAAAAATTGAAGTTTAATGGTTAAACAGAAATAAAATAAATAACATCCGCCCATTATATATCGGTAATACAACATTTTTAAAGAAAGCCTTCTGGCGTATAGCACTTCACTCTGAAATTTGTATCTTGCTTTTTTAGATTTTTGAGGCATTTTGGGCAAATGTTTTCAACAATTTTTGAATAAAGTATATAGAAAAATGTTCAATCTGTCATTTGACATATAAATATTTTTTTGATAGCAGCTTTAAAAGCTGTGCTAATTTTTAAAACTAAGCTTGTTGCCATATGGCAACAAATTTCTCGTAAGGTGTTAACTTGCATTGGATTGCAGAAGAAGTTTATTTGCGATTGAACGGAATACACAACATTTGTTGCCATATGGCAACATTAAAAAAATCACTTAACAAAAAAAAAAAAAAAAAAAAATTATTTGTATTGTTATTGGTCCTAAAATAAATACTCAGACAAAAATTTGGATTTTTTGGATGGCGCAATAAAAAGATGTACCGAAAGGGTTAAAAACATAAACAACATTTTCTCATTCCTGTGGCTATTTCCTAAAATTGAAAAAGCAGAACTTCAGACAGCAGCTCTTAATTTTGCTAAAAAATACCCTTCTGATGTGTCGGAAGAAATCTTAATTGAGATGTGTCACTTGAAGAGTGTGTACAAGGCGAATTTTACTGGAAATTCGGAATGGTGTATGCCTCCGTCCGACTTGTTGAATGCCATCACAGCTAAAAACTTGGATACTCTGTTCCCGAACATCTGCATTGCTTTGCGAATATTCTGCACCCTGCCAGTATCGGTTGCCGGCGCCGAAAGATCGTTCAGCGCTTTATCAAGGATCAAAGACTACCATCGTTTTTGATCAACTCAGAGTGGAGTAACAGGACTGGCAACTTTGTATTTGGAATCTGAGTTAGCAAGGAAACTCGACTTCGATGATATTATAAGAGCTTTTGCCTCAGCTAAAGCAAGAAAAGCAAAATTCTAAGGCTCACAAAATGAATAAAAAATTTTAGCTTTTTTCAGCTGCGTTTTTTATTTCAGATCTGCTGAAGAGTTTTCTAAAATTCATTTTAATCAATATTTCATAATTAATTCTATCAAAAATTTTATCAATGAGTTTTTCAATGTTTAAATGTTATATCACTATATCATAATACGCATTTTGATAAATAAAAAAAAATTTGAAGGAGCCCGCATCTCAAGTTTCCCCCGGGGCCCGAATGCTCTCTCCACGGCCCTGGACGGAACACTCCATTAATTACGTAAAATAATCTGCGTACTTTACTCCAATGCAAATACACAAATCAGCGAAAAAGACTATGCCCTCCTTTACCGAATGCAAACTCAAAGAAAAGTGCCAAGCTCAAAAATATGGCAATACTCTCGATGCTCATAGGACAAAAATTCCTGAACTCGCCTACAAAAGAAGCGCAATGACTACTGATCAGTAAAAGAAACCAAGTAACACAAGAGTATTTAGAAGGCCTCGATACTACTGCCCTAATCAGAACTACTCCCTCTGGAAGGCAATTAAAAGCCTAAAAAACCCAATTCAACAAAACCTCCCATTATAAGCCAGATAAAACCTGGGCAAAAATGAACGCTCGGAAAGCGGATTGCTTTGCTAAATATCTCTCTAAAGTTTTTGTTCCCAACCCAGACGAAGCACCCCCATATATGCAATTCCACTTTACTTCACTTTTAGATGAAACTTGTCAAATGGATTTGCCAATAAGGCAGTGCACAAAACATAAACAAAAGTTGATATACTCTACTTAAAACCTAAAATAGCTCAGGGTTACGACTTATAACAGCAAAACTCTTAAGAGAATCACCATAAGATGCAATAATATTTCTTATCCAACTCTTGAATGCAATCATGATGAAAAGATTTGTTCCACCTTAGCGAAAAGTTGCTCAAATAATCATTATTTGAAAACCAGGAAAGCACTCAAATAATCCCAGAGCATACCGCCCGAAAAGTTTACTATCGATTATCTCCAAGCTAATGGAAATCTTATTTCTTAATTGAGCGAGTTCCCAAACATCAACGTTTTGGTTCCCGTAAGCACAGCACCATTAAGCACGTGCACCGTATCGTGGAGCATAAATAATACTTTACCAAGTAAATAATTTTTCGACATCTCTCAAGCTTTTGACAGCTTTTTTAATTTACAATTTAATCTGACCCAAGAAATTTCTACAACTTTATAAACTCGTATCCGTTAGGCACTTTTTTTGAAACAAGTAACCCATCTGCACGAAATAAATGCTGGTATGCCGCAAGGCTCCGTCCTAAGCCCCATGTTATGCGCATGATCTGCCTGGCTCATCAGGTGCCAGAATCGGAACATTTGCCAATGATACAGCTGTCCTAGCTGTTGATAAAGTCCCGAATAAAACATCTCTAAAATAGCAAAAACGTTTGGATGACATTATTCAATGGCTACAAAACTAGCGAATGTGAACATTTACAAGCAGATGTGAGCTAAGTATTTAGGCATCCATATGGACCCATAACTAACTTGGAAAACTCACACCCTTACAAAAAGAAAAGCTTTGGGTTTAAAACTTACTTTTTTCTACTGGTGCTTCTCCTTCTTAATGGGCGTGGTACCCGCTTACGCGATTTTGGCCGAGCTTAACAAAGCGCATCAGTCGTTTCTTTCTCGTGCTAACCGAAGCCAATTGGACACCCCAAGTGAAGTCCAGTCCTGCTCTCCCTCATATCTCTGTTGGTTAGTAAACAAAAAATCCCTGTCGCTACATAATAAAATTCTCTTGTATAAGGCCTTTCTCAAACCGATTCTAGCTATGAAGTACTAGAGCCTACTCAAATATCAAAACACTACGGAGATTTCAGTCTAAAGTAGTCAGGATGATAATAATTTGGAAGTGGTATATCTCCAAGGGATCTCAAAATACTGGTGATTAAAGAGTAAATAAAACACAGCAACGCGCTATAAAAAGAGTTTATTCCTGCACCCAAATACTTTGGTATCATGTCTAATGGGAGAAGACAGCCGTCATTAGAGGCTTAAAAGAAAAACTCCGCTCCAATTACTTCATAGAGCTTATATTTTTGTTGGCGGTCACATCACTGGGTGCATTCGCACAAGTTTATCATAAGAAATTTAGTTGCAGATTTATATACCTTTGGTTTATTTATTTTACGATTGAAATAATATTATTTTGACCACCACACGATCGCCAAGACCGGACTACTACCAAGAACCTGCCATATATTTGGAGGGGTTGGAAAGCCACCAAGGGCCAAATACTCAATTCGGACATTCATTGTCAGCAACTGACCAGATTGAAGCAGACAATCCGACCAGAAGCGATTGAAATTGGCGAATAAAAAGATAGGATAGAATTGTAGGGTAAATGGATAGGGATTATATTTCACCAACACAACGCCAGTCAATATAGATACTTTTCAGTCGAAAATTTGACAAAAATGCATTATTGCAAAAGCATAGCCAAATATAAGGCAAATGTGTAACGGTTATGACTTTATTTACCACACGTACTAAATACTGAAAGTGGGAACTAATAGTCGCACCTGTGGCTCTTTTGGTGTTTGGTCTAGGCTTAGCACCTAATTAAGCTACATATGTGTAGATTTTAACAGACATCATGGCGATAAGTAACCGACGCACTGCGGTGTGACTTTTTTTAACGACAATAGAAAACTTCAATGTGTGCTTGATGAATATGACAATCGAACGTACAACAAAGATACGCATCCAACCAATCAGAGTTATCAAGACAATAAAGAAAACACAGAAGCTCAAATCGATGAGCAACAAAAAATGTATAAAAAAATATGAATGATGGCAGCGATAAAGCTCCAAGTGGTGACGGTTTAAGATGATGAAGCTAACTTGCTTATTTTGATATGTCTTTAAATTATTGTTGCTGTTGCGGTAAATGTGACTGCAATGCTTACTGGTATTTGTTGCCAGTCACTGAATGCCGTAATCAAAGTTACTTGAATGCACCATCAAATGCGATTCCAATTTTCAGTTGTGTATTGTCGAGATGATGTTTGAATACCGTTCTTTTTATTACACGCAATGTTTTTTTTATGTTATGCTATAGGTTGCTTAAGTGTGTAGCGGTGCGAATGTGTCAGAGATGCCGCTAACTGCGCTGAGGGGACGCATGCGCAACTGTTCACGCATCGTTATGCATATTGTACTTTTATTTTATTTTTTTATAGTAGTTTTTTGACCAATTCTTTTTTAATATTTTAACTCTCCGTTGGGCACCCGAATCTGGCCAGACTGGCTTTTTCGACTTTGGACATGAATTTAACATTTTTCTTTAAGTAGACGCCCCAAAATTTAATTTTATATCGATTTTTGGGCATAACTTTTTAAAAAGCATCCTCGAGCAGAAAGAAAAAAGGTTTTAAAAAAGGGAAGAGAGTTAAAAATCATGACTAGTGTTAGAATAAGAGTTCAGCTACCTACGAATGAACTAAGGCTAGATGATATCTTAAAAAAATATTACATCTGAATACTTGCCAAAGTCACAGAAGAAGGACTCACTTTCCTTACGTAGATGTATAGTTCTATTACATTATCTGATTTTGTTCCCCCTAAAAAATGATCCGCAAACCAGGAAGAAGCTCTAAAGCAATGGAGCCCCTTTTCCTCAAAAGAATAATGCCTATAATTCAAGAGCGAAATATAGTCCAAATCTCCAATTCGGGTTTAGGAAAATACACAGTACCATCGAACAAAACATTTGAACAAGAAAATTTTGCAGAGCGGCTTTTCTCGATATATCTCAAGCCTTTGACCGCGTTTGGCATGATGGCTTACTCTATAAAATAAGAGACACTCTTCCAATAAATTATTACATATTTTTTAAGTCCTACCTCGAAAATCAATTCTTCTTTGTCAAACAAGGCAAATAACAGTCTGAACTATGTGAAAGTTCAGCTGAGGTACCCTAAGACAATATTATGGGCCCATCCTATAATATAAAGGGTGTTTTTTTAGAAGTTAGGTTTTCAAGTTGGCACTACTTTTTTCGTAGATTTTCTTTTTGACAGCTGTCACTTGATTTATGCTCAGTTTGGTTTGCCATTTCATAATGAATAGACTTACACCTGAACAACGTTTGCAAATCGTGCAAATTTATTACGAAAATAATGGTTCGGTTCGCGCGACGCATCGAAGAAAATTTTGTTCAGCGATGAAGCTCACTTTTGGTTGAATGGGTATGTCAATAAGCAAAATTGTCGCATTTGGAGTGAACATAATCCACAAGCCATCGCTGAGACGCCGTTACATCCTCAAAAAGTCACTGTTTGGTGTGCTCTATGGGCAGAGGGAATCATTGGTCCATATTTCTTTAAAAATGAAGCCGGCCATAATGTTACAGTCAATGGAGAGCGCTATAGAGCCATGATTAATGACTTTTTCGTGCCTGAATTGGACGATGTTGATGTGGACGACCTTTGGTTCCAACAAGACGGCGCTACATGCCATACAGCTAACGCAACAATCGATTTATTGAAGGAAATTTTTGGTGAGCGCATTATCTCGCGCCGTGGACCTGTGGCGTGGCCTCCAAGATCGTGCGATATAACACCGCTGGACTATTTCTTGTGGGGCTATGTGAAGTCGCTTGTCTACGCAGATGAGCCCGAGACGATTGACGTCTTGGAAGAGAATATTCGGCGCGTTATTGCTGACATACGGCCCCAATTGCTGCAAAAAGTGGTCGAAAATTGGGCCTCTCGGCTGGATTTTATTCGAGCCAGCCGCGACGGCCACTTGCCCGAAATCATTTTTAAAACATAATGGCAAACCCTTATCTTTATAATAAAGCTAAATTCTTGGCCATAACATTAAATTATATACGTTTTATTTCATCTTGAAAACCTAACCTCTAAAAAAACACCCTTTACTTGCTATACGCAAACGATCTACCAGTTTCTGAAGAAACAATAGTCGGAACATTCGCGGATGACACTGCCGTACTCTCAATTTACTCCCCCCCCCGCCCGCCATTTGACCTCCCAAAAACTTCAGGAAGGGCTTGATAAAATAACTTATTGGTTGAAAGAGTGGCGCAATCCAAACGAGACAAATCTTTCACTTTTGCACTAAATCGAAAAACTTGCTCACCGTTAAGCTCAATAAAGTAAAGGAGCGCAAATTCGGTGTCGGATTTGTTGTGGGAGAGAGACTTCGTCGCCAAGTACTGTCGTTCACTCCAGTGGACGAGCATTTAGCAACAATCCGTATCAAAGCCCGCTAATTTGCGCCCACGCCCCGATGGAAGAGAAAGACGATGCGACCAAAGATTCCTTCTATGAGCGCTTGGAACGTTCCTATGATGCAAACTACGCACACGCCTCTGTGCAGCAAAAAGCGTCTATCTAACTACGCAATGTTCGACATCGAAAAGGCGCAATCAACACAGACAGCCAGAAGCTTCGACTCTAACTCCTGCTCTCAGAGAGCACTGCCCAACAAACCGGCATGCACGAGCAATGGAGCAACATTTCTTGTTCTCTACATACCGCCGCCGAAGAAGAAATCGGATTCCGGCGAGCCCGGAAAAACAGTTGGTACGACGAGGAATGTCATGCAGCCTATAGAGCCACGCTGCGATCGGGCGCAACGCGAGCCATGTGGGATCGCTACAGAGAGTTAAGAAAGGAAGAGAGACGTATTATCCGACAGAAAAAACGAGAGGCCGAAAAACGTGAGTGCGAGGAGCTTGAGATTCTGGCCAACAGGAACAACGCCCGAAAATTCTACCAGAAAGATCGGCGGCTTACAAAAGGTTTCAAGACCGGGGCGTTTTCCTGTAAGAATAAATACGGCGATCTGTTGACCGACATTCAGAGCATTCTTAAATTATGGAGGGAACACTTTTCGAACCTACTAAATAGTGGCAGCTGAGCATGTTACAGAGAATCGTTGACGACGGAATTGTCGTTCCGCTACCCGACCATGACGAGGTGAGAAGAGCGATAACGCGGCTAAAGAACAATAAAGCCGCGGGCGCCTCGTGTACGTGTAAGCTTTCTTCAATTAACCACCTCTAGTGTTGTCTTGTTGTTAAGGTTTCAGAAATCCTTTGCTAGCAGAGATCTTCGAACTATGAAATCGCGACCTCGATAGGTGCACTTGGCCTCGCCTCTAGCTAAATCAGCGTGAACAGCTAATGTGAACAGATAAATATAGTATATTTATATATTATATATTGATATATTGATATATTGATGTTATTTTTCCTGGGAAAATAAAATGTTTAGCCCACTTTTTCTCCAAGCATTTCGCCCAATGACGCTCGCAAATTTTTATCTTTATAAATTAATCTAAAAATATTTTTTGTCTTATAATATTTCATTAACTCTATTTTGTGTTGACTATTGCTGCACCCCTACATACCTATACGAGTATACCTATGTCACTTATTTCGCTTAGATCGCTTTCCAACCATTTTTTAATAATACTTATGGTGTGAATTTTTCTTTCCATTTTTCATATTTTGAAGTACTTCCCTACTTTGGTTTGTCATTGCGCTTTCATCTCGTCTTGCTCATCTGTATGAGGACAGCTTCACTTTCAAAAGCGCAATAACAATAATTTATACGAGCATGCACACATACATACACACATCCATGGTTACATCCCCACATATTTAGGTGTGTATGTACATATACACTTTTATTTTTAAATGCACTTCAGCCTTTTTGTCGCCACATTGAAGTTTTGTCTCTTCAGTTTGCCCGTTCGCCTGTCGGTCCCTCTGTTTATCTTATCCCTCAGCGTTTAGTCTACATTTTGTCATTCATTTGAATGTCGTCCGTCGGTCCGTCTTGCAGCCACTCAACAAGTCATACCGTCTTTCGGACTTTCTATGGCACCAACAGTCCATCGCTGTACGGTGATATCTTCAAATCTCGTTCACTAAATTACCGCAGCATATTAAAGGTCAGTCTGTCGTTAGTTGGTGTCTTCTGCTTGTCACCTTTTTTTGACACAAACTTTTTTAAATTTTAATGTTTTTGTTGTTTGTTGTTTTTGCTGACAATTTTTTCCACCTAACCCTCTTTTAGGTCCATAACTTCTATCCATTTTTTAATTTTCTTTCTAAGTGATTTTTATTGTTGATTTTGTTAAAACTTCATTGCTCGCTTCATCTTTGTACCTCTGCTGCTGGTGATATTCCTTTGTCAACACTGTTGTTGTTTTATTTGTGTTTATTATTATTAGCCTTTCTTCTTTACTTATTATTTTTAATTCTGACCATCTTCTGTTTGTTGATGTATTTATGTTTACGTAGGCGTTGCACGAGTCGAGTATGTCATTAAGGCTAATGCTGTAGACACTGGCATTCGTCACATCGACATCGGTGGATGGCATAGGGGCAGCTGTGTGGAGCATAAGCAATCGTCTTTGGCAATTCATTCATCAGTTGTGGCAAACTTTGTTTATGTTTTATTTATTATTGTAATTATTGTATTTTCAATGATTGAGCTGGTTATTGTTGTAGATACACGTATACATACAGGGTATGCGCTGGCAGAATTAAGAATTATTTATTTTTTATTTATTAAAATTAATATATAAAACTAAAACTAATACTAGAACGAGTACTAGCTGCCAAGGCCTACAACTCGATAGTTATATAGATCAGTATGTGTTATTATTAGCAAATTCTATTAAATCATAATACTAAAGCTGTTATGTTGATGGTAGAAACAGTAGCCAGTAGAGCAGAAGTTTGGGTGATCCGAAGTGTTTTTTCCTGAATCTTTCTGGGTGCGACAATCATTTAAAAGATGGTCAGCTGATGGGTTAGCTGATGTGTGAGTTTGGTATGTCCGATTCTGAGTCGGGCGAACTGGCTTGATAAATATCGAGGTGTATTTCTTGGGTATAGAGATGGTTTGCGCCTGCAATGCAATATACCGATGCCCAAACGTATACCATTCTGCCAGTTTAATCAAGTTAATATGTTTTTTTATATGTTTCTTTTATAACTTATAGCTACTTGTCGTAGATTTTTTAAGTGCCTGGAGATCGGTGTTGAAATTTGATTTATATATAAACCACGATGGTTGGCAGTTTAATTTAGTGCAGCTCTTGGTAGAGTCAAATCAATCTCTAAGCGAAACGAAATACAGCGGCAAATTGTGGACTTGAGCCTATATTTACGTTTGTGTCGGAACGCCGATATGTAATCCTTGTGCAAAATATGATTAGTAGTAGTTAGAAAAGAGTTTCGGAATTAGCAGCCACGTCGCTTCGATTACACGTTCCTTTATAGTAGGGAGACCAGCTTCTGCCAAAACTCATTTTACAGGGGATGTTGGGATGGCGTTTATACGCCATATAGCGTTTGCTTTTTGAACCACCTATTTTTTTGAGAATGGTAACACAAACGACATGTCAAATGTGTTCATAATTTACTTAAAGTTTTGACATTTACGAAATGGGACGCTATACGCTTGAACAAAATTGGGAAATATTGAAAACCTATTTCCAAAGTGGTTAGTCTTATTCTTCTCCGCGGTTACAGTAAATGGCGAGCGTTACCGTGATATGCTCAACGAGTTTTTGTTTCCAAAAATTGAAGAGGATGACATGGACGACATTTGGTTTCAACAGGACAGTGCAACTTGTCTCACTGCCAAAGTTACAATCGAACTTTTGGCTACCGTTTTTGAAAACCGAATAATCAGCCGAAATTCCGATATCAATTGGCCACCTCGGAGCTGTGATTTAAGCCCGTTGGACTATTTTTTGTGTGGAGCCGCTAAGGACAAATGCTATGCGAACCATCCAGAGACGATGGATGCTTTAAAAAACGAAATCGAAGTTGCCATTCATGAAATTGGAGCCCAAACAATCGAAAATGTGCTTTAAAATTGGGTTGATCGAATGGCCTACTGTAAAGCCAGTCGTGGCAGTCATTTGAACGATACTATTTTTAATTCTTAAATGACAATATTCAATCTTTAAAATAAAAAAAAAGTTAGAAAATATATTGATTAGTTTTTTTTATAGCCGATTCAAAAAGTAAATTTTACATGGCCCACCCTATACTACGACGAACAGCAGTATGGTATGGAGCATCAAGTAGCTTCATATTAGTATTGGCGGTCTATCCGTACACAGTAGGGTGGGTCGACTTAAATATCGCTCATTGCTCTGTGAAAATCGTATTCTAGGGATCAAAATAAAAAACTTTGCCGAAGGAACCATACCTCTAAAACGAATTCTGATGTTCCTCAATTTGGGTCGAACGAAAAATCCCACTTTGACCCATTTAGAGTGCTCCAATCGAGTCCAAATGTATGACCGACCCCCACTAACTTTGGACGGCCGATCCACCCATGCCAGTGGCACACCCCTGGAACTCCCCGGGGGGTTCCCCATACAATCATTTCAAAATATCACCATTTTTGGTCTTTACATGAGAAAAGAAACTAAAAAGTTCGATCAGCACCTGCGGTTTTGCCTTTCCATGAGTTAATGTAAGCTCTAGTTCAATTATTGTAAATTCAGTTTCCAAGAGCCTTGCTTCTCGGGACACATGACTTTGTCTATATATAAAGCGTTTTTCAGTAAAAGCGCTTCAACTTTTTTTTGAATAAAACACAAACGGTTTGACTTTTTTAACTAATTTTTTTTTATTATCGAGTTTGAACATATTCATTTAAGTATGAAATTCGATTTCTTTTGCATGACCAGCTCGTGCACGTTTTACGAAGTCCAATCGTTGAACCCAATTTTCGACCACTCTTTTGCATAAATCGGCCGAAATTCCAGCAATTTCGCGTTCAATATTGGCTCTGAGCTCACAAATCGTCGCCGGCTTGTTACTGTAGACCAATGACTTCACATAACCCCAAAGAAAATAGTCTAGAGGCGGCCATTCGACCGGTCCATTTCTGGAAATAATGCGCGAACTTACTCTTCAACAAATCAATTGTAGCGTGTGCTGTGTGGCTTGTGGCCCCGTCCTGTTGAAACCAGATGTCGTCTAAGTCGATACCATTCCATTGCGGCCAAAAATAATCGTTTATCATGTTGCGGTATCGATTTCCATTCACAGAAACGTGGCGATCGTTCTCGTCAACGAAAAAATATGGGCCAATTACGCCGCCGGCATGTAAACCGCCTCAGTAACGCCTATTTTGCTTGTTGACAAAGCCATTGAGCCAAAAGTAAGCTTCATCACTGAAGATGATTTTTGGAATTATTTGCATTTAAAGTAGCAGCAACAGAACGATTATTTTCATAAAAAATTTGGACGATTTGCAATCGTTGCTCAAGTGTGTAGCGTTCCATGATGAAATGTATACTAATGAAGTTTACAAATGACAAGGGAAAAATAAAAATTATTGCGTCGTTCGCCCTCCCTATCGGAGAAAAGTTGAAGCGCACCTATTGAAAAACGCCTTACCTACTTGAAATAATTTTGTCCTTTTTTGAGCAATATTCAGTTGAAAAATTGTTGTCTGCTGAATTTGTAGGCCAGGTGGTGGCATAAGTTTTAGCTATAATATTTGGGGATGTTAGAAAGGAATCATTGTGTTTTATGGCTTTAATAGGAGTATGCGGGGTGCCAGTTAATGTTTTTATATCAGCCCATATCTTGCTAGGTGTGGAGGCGTATGTAATTTTCGACGTAAATTCTTCTAGGCTTTTTCTTTTGGCTTCCTTTACGGATTTCTTAAAAATTGCGTTAGCTCTTTTATATTCTATCAAATTCGCGATGGTCATACAGTTTGTAGCTGTGCTAAAGTCGTTGTTTCTTTTGTCTTAACCTATTTAATTCACTGTTCCACCAGTGGATGAACCGTTTGCCAGAGCTTGGCTTGCTCTGAGGTATGGCTATGTTAGCAACTGTTCTAATGGTCTAGGTAATTTTCGCAACCTCTTGGTTAACATTGGTGGTCGGCCAACTTTGAAAGCATTTATTACGTCCACTTTGACATAAATCCCAATTGGCATGATCAAGCTTGAATTTAGTAATATGTTTTTTAATTATGAAGGTGCTTTGCAGTGGCAATAGCTTTTCATATTCCATTGAACTATTTAAAGAGACATAACATACAAAAGGTACGGTAGAAAAGAAAAAGAGCGGTAAATAGGTGTTCATGTTGGATTATTGTTTAAGAGCGCTAGCTACTATCATCGGATATGCTCGATTGATGCATAAATGAATTTTTGGGTCTAACTGTTTCCGTAGAGTGTAATCCTGCAAGATTAGAAAGAGTAGTTCATGGTGCCATATTTGTTGCTTCGATGGGAAGATTAGCGAGCGAATGAGGGAAATTTGATATGTTGGGCGTAGTGTAAAGAGTGTGAGAAATGACTGGCGATAGGTGGGAATTTGTTGCAGGATTGTTTTCTGCATGTGAGTTGAGATTTGAATGAGAATTCAGTGAATGGTGCATAGGGGCTTGAATTTCGTGGTGAGTTTCTGGTTTTTGTTTTACATTTTTTGCTTGATTGTTCTCTTTTTCATTAATTTCATTCGTACTTGCTGTGATTGCTGAGTAGCTTATTGGGAAGAGTTCATTTGTTGTTGTTTGTCTTCTGTAGATATTAAATGTTTCACGCAAAATGCATGTATTGTTTATTTTAATACGTGGCTGTGGTGAGAGACTGCAGTTTACACAGCTCGGTGTGTTGTTGCAATGTTTATCGTATGGCCAAACATTTGACAAGATTTGTACCTCATCGGGTTGGGGATATATTCACGTATTTTTACGTTATGCTAGGATATATCTATTTTGCTTGGAAAGTTGTAAAGGTCAAAAGTAAGCAGATAAACTCCTGTTGGTTTGGTTACACCATCCACGGTTTTTGTAAATTTGTAAACTGACACTACATGATTAGATTCGAGGTCTTCAGCGATTTCGTTTTCTGGAATATTATTGAGGCAGGGGGCCAAAACGGTACCCTTCACATAGTTAAGCTGAAAGAAAAGAAGAAGATAATTTGGAAAATACCTGCTACATTATTGGGCTTTATAAATATTTCTACTATTGACTTCGTTTTTACCAGAGGAGATTACCGACTCTTGAATTTGAGATTGATATAATTTCTTTACAGCTAACATTAAGCTCTCTGTGTACTGTGAACCACGAGTATGCGGAAAGAATCTTGCCGGAGTCGATTGATGCAACACCTACAAATTTCGGTTCTGGTTTGTGGATAGTTGGTAGTTCAGGAAAATCACTTCGAAGTTTCAAAATAGATCTTTTCTTTTTGGTTTTTGGACTTTCAGATAGTAGGAAGAAACGATTTTCCACTAAATCGGAGGGCCCGGGGGCCATTACTGCGATACTTGTGAACTATGTAGATACTATATATAGAGAATGAATATAGCAAAATCAAAGTGCGCTGTATAAGCGCAAATACTCGTAGTTAAACTACCGTCTGAACGTTGCGAGTGATAGTTGGAGACTGAGAATTAAGATTTAAAAGGTGAATTAAAAAGTAATTACCAATGATAAAAGTCTATTTCATTAAATATTACAAGAATACAAGTGTGGATTTTTTTTAATTATTTCAATTAAATGTTGGGCGTTACGAAGGACATACTCTTGGAATCTAGCCTCTGTACTCCGTGTCACTTGCTGGAGCATTGTTGTCCGGATGCCATTAACGGTACGGATACATTAACAATATTTTATTCTTAGTGCCGAGATAATCACTGGGTTTGTTTCATATTCACGTGAAGTAACCCCACCATAAATGTTCATAGCGGTAAAATCGGGCGACCTGGCTGGTCAGCATATGTCACCGAAGAAGTTTATCAGTTGGTGGCCGTGTGCGGCGTGGCGCCATTGATTATCGGAAAGATATGGTTCAATTATTCCACTGCTTGACAATGCACAATAACCGTTACTTTGGGACTGTCAAAATTGCTGTTGATGTTTTAATAGAGGGTCGTCTTATAGAGGTGACCAATAACGCCAATTTTGCTAAATAATCCGATCGATAACGAACTAACTCCTCGCTCAGCGCTTAGGAAGAAACTTTAAATTTAAAACCTAGTTCTGCCACGGGATACCCTAAACGTGTATACACTTTATCTTCAATGAATCTGTATCATAAATAAATTAATATGAAATCAAATGATCAGCCTCATGTATATTAATTAAATCACTGAATAGCTCTCTTGTTTTTCCTTTTCACAAAAATTTGTTCTCTTTGAATTGCATACAAAGATGATGATTATATTCTAAAGCGTCTTGACTAAATTGCATGATCACTGTAGCGAGTTCTCATGTGCTGATCATTGTTACTTATCATTAGGCATCGGATTCTTATGCAACTGCATATTTTTGTTTAACATCACATGAAGTTCGCACCTAGGTAGAAACTCATCATAATAAAATATTCAATTTGCATAAAAATCCGATCTCTACTTATCATCAACCGAAACTGTACTGGGTCCCTACGAAATTATTAATCGGAAATGATTGTGATGAAATTGAGGTGCAAATTATCTTCAACTATGACCAATAGATTAATACCCGGCCAAGGACAGTTGCTTCAGCAGCATTCCTCAAATATTTATTGAGAATATCTAAGCTGCTACAACAACAAAACCCCTCCCAATTTTATAACATACCTCTATATCCAAAATATAGCCGAGATATTGACATTTGTTATTAAATCCCATCACCACTGTTCAATAATGATATTATTAGTGGTCGAAACTTCTTCCAGGCTTAGCCACCTAGCTACTACATCTAACATCCAGTGTACCAGGCTGAGAGATTATAAATATAAATACATTCATCAAAGATCTGTTGAAACGCTTATCTCTGTTCACTTTATAATTCAGTTTACATGCAGGTATCAGTCTCAGGTATTATTGCAATTGAAAGAACTAAATAGTCAAGCAACCATCCTCGGCATAGCACTTTCAGTGGAGTAGTTGGGGATCCAACTAATACATTAACGCAATCCAAGCGGCTCTAAGTGTTTTCTCTCTCTTACTCACCTCCTCCCCAATACTTCACCGCAGCGTCCATTCAGCCAGCTTTTATTTCTTCATCATCTACGTATTCCATTGAATTATCTCGTAGCTAGTCGACCCTCCGACGATGTTGAAACGCTTGTGTCTCATCGTATCCAATGTTTTTCGTAGTGGCGGTCGATCGCGTTGGATCTTAGTAAATCGCGAATTCATTGTCTTCTAATCGCCACAAAGCGATCTTCGGCAACACAACAAACTGGTTCGTGATGATCGTTGGTGTGATTCTTGTTTTTGTTTGTTTATCAACGGTG
Organism: Anastrepha fraterculus; assembly: GCA_037575425.1. NCBI lineage: Eukaryota > Metazoa > Arthropoda > Insecta > Diptera > Tephritidae > Anastrepha > Anastrepha fraterculus. The sequence continues at coordinate 12,494 of JAYXIM010012058.1, read as the reverse complement.
TTGTTCCAAATGTAGATGTTGTTATTGTAACAAATGCAATGCAATGTGATATATTGGGGCATGTATTACTTATCAATAGCGATTCGTTAGGAAAATATTACGAAAAGTTTTCAAACATGAAAATAAACGAACAAAATTTAAGTAATAACTATTTTAGTTACACATTGGGAAAATTTTGATGTAAAGGATGTTTCTCTTGAACTCCAAAAATGTCCTCTGCACTGGTATGCAGATGACTCGAAGGCGCCAGAAGGCACAGGCGTTAGAATATATGGCTCCAATACAAAGTGGTCTGGGCCAATGGGTAGTTTTCCCAGCATCTTCCAAGCAGAATGTGTATGATATCTGTTTAAGTACAGAGATCAACTTAGACGGACCACTCCGGAATAAGCGAATTTTTGAGGTTAAGTTCTTATTTGCCCTTGAGTGCGTCGAGAAATTAAATTTGCTAGGAATGCACAATCGCATCCGCTTCATATGGGTTCATACTAAATTTATGCTCGCTGTGTGCCAAACTCTACGCTTGATTTCTATATCAACTGATTTTTTATTATTTTGTACACTTTACCTTAACGACAGATGTGTTCTTGGTAAAAGCTAGAATTATATAGTAAAAGTTAACAGAAATAGTATAGATGGTAGTCTACAAATCGATGTGCAGAGCAGTGATCGAAAATGTTGAACATGACCCCAACTGGCCCTGCATAATTGTACACGTGGTATAAAGAACATCAACAATTTCGTTTTAGAATTCCTATTACTTCTTTAAGAGTTGTGCGTCTCAGATTCACCTTGCTGAATGTATTAAATTTTGGTAACTTTTATGTAGCGCCATCAATTGAGACGAGCGGCAAATGAACAAAGTGGGGTCGTTAATCTGAATGTAGGTAGGCAAGTCTATTTTTTTGCGCTTTAAGAAATATTTTTTAGAGGATGTGGAAGTATTTATGTTTATCGATGGTTTTGTCTTCGAATTTCATACTACAGTTTCAGATATAGAATTCTCAGTCACGCATTATACCTAATATTCCTTTACTAAGCTATGTATTTTGCTGAAAAAAGAACAAACAGCCTGTCTGTCAGGATGACCAACAAAATTCTAACTTAGAGTTACGTTCCAAAAAAACTTTGAATGCTGCTAAATGTGCATATCCTTTTAAAAATACGCATTGTACAATTTGAAAAATTTTGTGAGAAATTTAGAAAGCGTACGTTGTTTTTACAAAATTGGTCCCGCGTATGAAAAACGATTTGAAGCAGTGTTCCTATATACGCACCCCAAGGTCAAAAATGTTAATTGCATCTGCAACTAAATGTTTGAAGAAGTCGAAGACGTTCATAAATAAATGGGTTCATCGATGTACCGAAATCAAAAACGTTACGACTTGCCCGGACGAGGGCAAGCAAGATCGGCAGACCATTGATTTGTTTGTGACAAAACCAAACTTATCGTTGGGTGAAGCTGAAGCAGTTTTAAGGAAAAGTGGCGTTAATGTATAAAAAGACACTATTCAAGAACGTTTATTTGCAGAAAGACTTCAAATTCCGGAGCACGTTGAGAAGGTTAAGACAAATTCAGAACCGAATTGGGCAGACGTAATATTTGTATTCATGAATGAATCTTCCTTTTAAGAAACGAATATTGGGAAATATTGAAAACCTATTTCCAAAGTGGTGAGTCTTCTTCTTCCGCGATTACAGTAAATGGCGAGCGTTACCGTGACATGCTCAACGAGTTTTGTTTCCAAAAATTGAAGAGGATGACATGGACGACATTTGGTTTCAACCGGACGGTGCAACTTGTCACACTGCCAAAGTTACACTCCAACTTTTGGCTACCGTTTTTGAAAACCGAATAATCAGCCGAAATTCCGATATCAATTGGCCGCCTCGGAGCTGTGATTTAAGCCCGTTGGACTATTTTTTGTGGGGAGCCGTTAAGGACAAATGCTATGCGAACTATCCAGAGACTATTGATGCTTTAAAACACGAAATCGAAGTTGCCATTCATGAAATTGGAGCCCAAACAATCGAAAATGTGCTTAAAAATTGGGTTGATCGAGTGGCCTACTGTAAAGCCAGTCGTGGCAGTCATTTGAACGATATTATTTTTCATTCATAAATGACAATGTTCAATCTTCAAAATAAAAAAAAAAGTTTGAAAAAATACTGATTAGTTTTTTTTTATAGCCGATTCAGAAAGCAAATTTTACATGGTCCACTCTATAATTGTTTGGACTACTTCTCCGAAATGTGATTTGGCCGCTTATTTGTGTTTACCACCAAATTGAAAGCAGCTTTGATGAATAATATTTACCAAAAAGTATCATTGTTACCAGTTGTGAAGATTATAGGGAAGAGCTTGCCAACCTTGGGTTTTACAAGAAGACAACGATCCCAAGAATCGAAGCCGAAGCTGCATAAAGTGGAAACAGCAAAATGGACTTCACAGTAACCTGATGCCAACGCTATCGAAAATGTGTGGGAAGAAATTATGCAAAAACTCAAAGGAAAATAAATATGGACGCTCAAACAGTTATCAAGACAAATTCGATTGATTTAGAGCTGATTACCTCTACAACTTGCGCAAAGATTAACACAAAGTATGACTCAAAGATGTGCAGCCATTATAGCTAATGGTGGTGACTACACATTTAATTCAATATATTGCGTATATAGATATTTTAAGTTTGTTAGCATTGAAAGGGCTAAACCGTGTCTAAGTGATGGCAGTTACGCCTCCATTAAACAGACTGCACACGTGCAAGTCCTCCTACAGAGCTTTGTGTTTTGTTACAGGCCTTTAGAAACCTCATTACACGAAGTGTAGCCCCGACTAAGCAACATCCCAAGGCATGATTTCGGTAACGTTAATGCGGGTGTTAATGGTATTTCCTTGCGTGTGCTGAAATAAATGCTGTACGGGGTTGCCGGGCAAGCCGTCTTGGATTTTTTTTTGTTTTTTTTTGTCGGGACAACTAGCAAGTGCAGCACTTAGACATTAAGAAAGTTCATTGTACTACACTTGGATTCCCTTTTAACTTTCTTTGAATCTACCCGATCTCCGAAGAAATCTGTGTAGAGCTTGTGGTGCCAAGGAGCCAAGATGGTCGTTTTTTAACACATTAGTGCCAAAGATCTCAAACCTAATTCGAGCGAAGGCGAGGCAGACGCTCAGGCAGTGGTCCGTCGTCTCATCTTCCTCTTCACAAGCTGGGCAGAGTACACTGTCTGAGATGCCCACCCTTTCCATGTGCTTCGCCCACAGAAAGTGGCTCGTATTTAGTCCTACCAGCCATCTGCACTCTGACAGCACTGCACTGTATCTTTTTTCAAGTACGATTCTTTATGGCATGGAGTCAAGGGGCATGGAGAGAATCGAAGTCGAAGTTAGATCGAAGTCCATGCCTTCTCTGTTTTCCAATGCCGGACAGGGGCCATACCAGTTCCCATTGTGAGCATCAAGTGGTGGTAGACTAACTAGAGCATCTAATGCCGGGCCTGAAGTAGTCGGAAAAGCTTCGGTGTAACAGATGGCTACAGTGCGTTGTAGTCTCGATAAGGTCCTCCTGATAATAGGTCTTATCATAGCCGTGTAGATACATAGGACCTTGCTAGGAGAAAGACCCCGCGTTTTCCCAAATACACCATTGCACTGCCAGAAAGCTGTCAGTGCTTTGGATTACTCCAAGATATTTGATTTCTGTGGATAGCTGGATTTGTGACTCCTTTTAGCTTAGGCAGAACGAGTCCATCAAGCTTCCACCTTCTGGTAAAGAGGACACTTTATTGACAGCGGTCCTGATCCACTCGAAGTTGGCCAGAAACGCGCACGTCACCCTTATGGTGCCGTCCTTCGTCTCATAGCCCTTCGCGTTGGTTTCGGGACCGGAGGCAACAACCCAACGCATCAGCTGGCTTTTGCAGTATTTAATTTCTGCATCAGTCAGCTGATGGTCAGGCCCCAGTTTACCGATCACAGCCACAGGTCGTGGGTCAGCAGCCTTCTCGCTATAGGATGGCTTGGCCACACCCTTGAATGTGTTCGGGCGAAGATCCAGCTCGCCATCCTCCACTGACGAAATTTTCGCCGGGCAGACAGTTGGGTTGGACTTGTTGTCGAGGCGGCGGTTAGACCGCGGCTCAGCAGAATCATCGCCCGCCACATTGACTGGCGCCGATATCACGCTGGTACCTTAGGGGGTCGTGGCGCGGATATCTGCATCAGCCTCAAGGCAGGGAGGTGTGCTGCTTTCAGCCACCGTCTTCCTCCGCTTACGTCTAGAGCGAGACAATTTGGGAGCGCCAGTGCCATCGAGGACCAAGTGACTTCTGAGGGTGTCACTTCCGCCGATCGAGGCCTTTTAGAGGGCACAGACGCAATTATGCTTTTGCCTTGCTTTTTAAAATGTATGTCAAAGATGACAAAACGATCCTTTTCGATTATCCTCCTCGATATCTCAGCCAGAAGTGATCGTATTGAGGTCTAAAAAGATTGAAGCTAGTTAAGGAATGATTTCATTCACAAATAATAAATAAAAATAGTTAAGTAAATTCTAAGTATAATCATGCAGGGCTGAACAAATCCAAACATATTTTAAGAATAACAAAAGATAAACATGTTTTTCCTAAACAGCAAACAAGGAAACTAATATATAGCGTGATCAATTAAGAGGAGTTTTTTTCATTTGCGTTTTTTTTTACAGATCGCGCGCGAGTTGTGGCAAACTGTCATCGTGGATTTGTTGAACAGCGTTTGGAATTTCATCATGGAAAGACTCACACCGCAACAACGTCTACAAATTGTTCAACTGTATTATGAAAATCAGCGTTCTGTGACAAATGCAGCACAAAACAGCTCGTGAAACTATGACTTTATTGAGAAGTCATTTCGGAGAGCAGCTGATTTCACGTTTAGGACCTGTGAGTTGGCCACCAAGATCTTGTGATATCCCACCTTTGGACTTTTTTCTTTGGGGATTCGTGAAGTCCAAGGTCTATGCTGATAAACCATCTACGATTGAAGCTCTGGAAGCCAACATTACGCGTGTTATTCACGACATACCAGTCGAAATGCTTGAACGAGTGATTGAAAATTGGACCTTCAGAATGGACCACCTTAAGCGTAGTTGCGGCCAACATTTGAATGAAGTCATATTCAAAAAGTAAATGTCAAAGAATGTCCTTTCAAATGATAAATAAAGGTTTTGAACATAATTTACATTTTTGTTTTTTTTTAACTATTGAAAAAAGCACCTCATGATTGATCACCCTATACAAGTCGTGTACCTGAAACAGTAAGATGAGGTATAAGTATCATATAAATACGACTCTCAAATATGTTGGCAGTCAGTCCAGTATTAACATAGTGTTAAGAACTACCCTAAAATTAAATTCATAAAAATAAATTTTTGAATATTTTCCAAAGACAAGCGAGTCTTTAACCATCTTCCAAGTATTTAACTAGCTGGATAAACTGGATGAACAAGTTAGCTGGTCCATGGAAGGATTTAGTCGGAAAAAATTATTCAAATTTCGCGGACCCAAGAAAGCAGTTAAAACAAACTTATTTTTACGTGCCACTAGCTGCATTTCATTTTGTAACTTTCTTGCGTCCATTTTTAATTTTAGACTCCTTAATTTTCTCTACTACTGTAGTTCTTCTAAACAGTTTACACAGCCTTTAACCATTTCGATTTATGTATTGAATCATTAAAAATCAAAATCATCATTTGATTTGCATTACAATAGAAATTCGAAATCTCACATTTTACCAAAATATTTCAAAGTGTTATAAGAATAACGCATCTCCGCAGGTCAACTTACCGTAATAAAAATCTAAAGCAGAGTATGACAAACAAAAAAGCTAAACCATTTCCACGGTTCAAACAAATGAAAACTTCAACACAATAAAAAGAAAGAAAATCCGTTCTTTAGTCTTCGGCTGTGACTCACTAAATTTACAATTCATTATTTATGGGCAGATAATACTATGTATATTTCCCGCTTCATAAACGGATGCCACTCTATACTGCTAAATATACAGACATGTCAGTCAGACCAAAACGATGAAAATCTCACAAACATAGAAACATATAAATAAATGGTCGCGGACAGACTGTTTGACCCATTCAAGGCAATCCATTGCCGATGACACAAGCGAAGAGAATTCATTATTTCTTTTTTTCACCAAAAAATGCGTTGTACCCACAGCCAATGAATTGGTTTGTTTATTGAACAGTTTTTTATTTAATTTGCTTTAAATTTTTATTTTTATTTGATTTTTTAATTTTTTTTTTTCGATTTGGTTGAATTGTTTATTTAGCCGCTTTGTGCTTTGGTCAATAGAGCATTGTCGGACATCAACTTTGCCTGCGTGTGTGTACCCTACGTAGTCTAGTTCCTGTGGTTGCCTCGCAGTGCGGCCCGCCGTAATGCAGCTCAGATCGATTCCTCTTAGCTGCAAGTTGGCGAGGCAGTGAGTCGCATAATCCGCCAGCAATCAAGTTAAGACGATTTTAAATACCAATTGATGAACGATAAATGATATTGAAATGTAAATGTTTACAGATGTGTGGCACTGAGATATGATAACGAGTGCGTGCACACTGCTTAAAAATGTACGCTTGGAGCACTCACATACTTATGCATATGCATATGAAAATATGTATGTATGTGTACAGTATGTAGAATTTTTGATCATCGTTCGAGTATTTACCGCGTGCACTCTTAAGAGTATACGATTACTCGCCATTGCTACCCTAGAATGATAGAATACAGAATTACGCGGTGTGAAGTGGAAGGATGAATGCAACTTTGCCGTGACGTAAGTGCAGATGAGGTGTGTGAGAAAACTAAGAAGATTGCGGCAAAATAACGAACTTTTGTAAAGAATAATTAAAAGTTACGTTAGGATGGAAAATACTCGAAAAACACAATTTTTTGTGAACCAAAAAGAAATTTAAATACACCTCTACACTTACGAGATTCTTAACCAAACAGCGGGGTTCGCAAGGTCCACAATCTGGAACTCTCTGTGCGATGCACCGATCTTCCTCGGATTGTTATGAGGATATCCACAGGAGAAAAGGATTTTATTTCTATGTATAAAAAAGTCTGCCCATAGGACTCCTTCTGGTGCCCCAGCAATTTCGTTCAGTTAACTAACAAAGATTTCATTTATTCAAAAGAGAATAAACATCAACAAGGTAACAAAAAGACATAACGTGATTTCAAAACGTTCCCTGCGGTCCTCTTGAGGACTCACTTTTCACTTTATATTCGGAGCGCACCTTTGAGATGTTATTGTGAAAGTCTGAGCGCCGAGAAGTGGTATCGGAATATGAACAACCATACAATTTTAATTTCAAATACTGCTCTATTTTATTTTTTTATTTATATGAATCAAAAATATAAAAAAATTATACTGTAATATTATTTATTGTATGGAGATCCATTATAACATTCTTCATGGAGTTAACGCTTATATTGATGACTTTTGTGCCTTCGGCAGACCACACTGACATTTTCTGAAAATTATTGAACTTATAATACGTTCACATATGCATTAATCACCTATAAATCCACCAAATTAATCTACCCGTTCACATATGCCAGATTACCTGCAAAATTGACAATCAGCTGTCAATACTGTTTTGAGAGGTTTTTCTTCATAGAAATTATTTTGGTGGAATATTTCGGTGTTTTTGGTTTCTTTAATCATTATTAGCGATGTGAAGAAAACACAAGGAGAATGAATAGCTAATTTAATTGCGCAATTAATTGGCTGCTAATAATAAACAGTTGAAGGAAATCCGTATGCGACGTTTACTGAGGTTGCAAAAAATTATGGCAGCAATGCGCACGGGATATTTAATATTACATTTTATAATAAGTAATAAGCGGACAAAATATTTATGGGCACACGCTTTTTTCTGTAAAATGAATCCTTAACTAATAATATTTAACAAACATTTTATTAGAATTATGTTTAAAGACCTGTTTTCTTTGCCGGCATCCATTTCATTTAGTTTTTATTTTGATGTATCTCCTTACATTCGTAATAATAATTATCGATAACACAGAAAACACAGGGTGTATATCGAAAAGTATCGTTATTATCTGGGATTATTTTATAATCTCAGAATTGGGGAGAGAAATTTTGCATGGGAAATCGCGCTTTTTAATTACGGATTTTGAGTTAAGCGCGAAGAAGTAGATCATCTACTAATATGTGAACGTATTATTAGTAAGAGTTATCCGATTTAGCTTACCAACTCTTTTTCTTGAACCAGTTGTTACCATCTAGAAACTTTCAAAGTCTAAAATTGATAGCGGGTGCGGTAAAAACTCTCGTTAAAGTTAAAGAAGTGTCCGTACCACCCTTCCGTTGCGTCAGTTCAGACGTTTCTAGCCGGCCACCTGTTTAATCTACTGAATTCATAAAAGAGTTGACTGTTTGGTCCCATGAACGAAATTCAGAGTGAATGATTCTCCTCCAATGTATCAAACACACAGCAAGCCTTTTTGGTCCTTAATCCTATTTTAGTGATCGCTCGCTTGTATATATCCAATTCTTTATCCGCACTTACTAACCATTTCACCTTTAAATTTTTTGAAAGCGACTCTACAGCTTGGATATAGTGGAGCTGAAGATTGTATAGGATTTTCTTTTTCTACCCTTATTTTTTAACTCTGTAACACGAAATTGGCCATAGCAGCAAAACTGTGATAGCACTGATATTAGGCCGGGTCGATTTGTGGGGAGTCAAAAAATCGCCCATTGCTCTGTGAAAATCATATTCTAGGGATCAAAATAAGAAACTTTGCCGAAGGAGCCATACCTCTAAAACGAATTCTGATGTCACCCAATTTGGGTCGAACTTTTTAGTTTCTTTTCTCATGTAAAGGCCAAAAATGGTGATATTTTGAAATGATTGTATGGGGAGCCCCCAGGGGAGTTCCAGGGGGTGTGCCACTGGCATGGGTGGATCGGCCGTCCAAAGTTAGTGGGGGTCGGTCATACATTTGGACTCGATTGGAGCACTCTAAATGGGTCAAAGTGGGATTTTTCGTTCGACCCAAATTGGGGGACATCAGAATTCGTTTTAGAGGTATGGTTCCTTCGGCAAAGTTTCTTATTTTGATCCCTAGAATACGATTTTCACAGAGCAATGAGCGATTTTTAAATCGACCCGCCCTAACTGATATATATGTGTGCTGCATATATATATATATATATATTTATATAATATATTTATATGTATACTATGTATAATATCACGTCTAAATTTAGGATTAGTGAAAGTTGGCTCACTAAAGAGATCTAGCAGAACTCTAGAGCTCTTCAGTAATTACGGATAAACCAAAAAGTTCGGAGACATTTGATTAGAGATACCACTTTTGTAAAACAAAATTTGAAGCAGCTTCTGTTTAAGCCAATGGCTTGCCTTCAAGAGTAATCTACAATTGAATGCACATTTGAATTATATTCACTTTGATTTTATTGCTACAAAGCCATGTGAACAGCTAAAAAAGCGGCTTAATTTTGGAGGCCTAAAACAGGAAAGCCTGACCACGTACACAATTTGTTCCCATTGACTACAGAGAAAATTGTGATTTCCAGTGAAAATTCCCGCGCACATTTATGAAGAGCTGTAGAAGCTTTTGAGACGAAGGAGATGGACAATCAAATGGAAAAAGGTAAATATTCAAATTATGCCACTTAATCGCTTTACAAAAATAAAACCAGCATACAGACAAGTCGCAGGGCAGGTAGTCCAGCAGACAACAACAAATTGATGTATCCACGAGAAAGGCACACAATTGTGTTTTGTTTTGTGATACAAAAAGCACCGGAAAGCAATTGGACGATAAAATGTCACCAAATCAGCAAATAAATTATACGAGTAGCAGCTATATGGGAGATATTCTTACCAATAGCATGGCGATGAACCTTGCACGACTAAGCAACAAAGTCGTTTATTGAAGACAAAGTGTTGAACATACAAATACTTGTTCTTGTAGAATGCAGATGGATACTCGCACAACAAATCTGAGGCCTATGCCCGTATGCATGCCCTCAGCATGGGAAGCGCTTGCAACTGCATTATCTTTTGTTCTATTCTTCTTTCATTCAGCGGTTTGGGATTAATTTGTGTTATAATTTATTTAATAGTCTTTTAAATTCGTTTGGCCGACGGCTGAGAATTTATTGCGGTCACTGGTGAGATTCTTGAATTCCGGCTCTGCTATACTCGTATGGTAGCCACCACTTTGCTCCCCAATATTGTGCTTTCTTCTGCCTATGCAGTGTTGCTGGTGACAAACTTTTTCTTTCTTGTTGCGTGGACTGCCAAAATTTGCTTGCTTGCCAGTTTTGTTGCTGCAGTCATTCTAATTTGTTGGACTATATTTTAAAATACATAATTTGGGTGCAGTTAACTGAGAGCAAAGATTGGCATATCTTTATTTAACCAGAGTGGTTATTTTGACACCTTTTTATCGTTGAAGATGGCTGTGAATATTTCACCTGTAGCAGTCCTTTGAAATGCTGTGCAGCTAAGAGAGCAAAAGTCCCGCGCGGTTTCTCCAACCAAGAAGATATTGGGGCTCCCTCGGTTGACTGTGGTTTGCTCTTGAGAACTTTAAATTGTGAGAATTAGAGATACTTAAAGCTAATAAGGCCCCAACCCTCAATTGTTTTAGGCATTCTTTCCGGACATTATCCGTTTGGCATCCATGAGGGTAGACTTATTCGAGTTATCTCAGTACCTACTCCTTAGCGGTCCTGTTTTCCCAACACTCGCAAAGGAGCAGAGGTCGCGACCAAAAAACACTTGGAGAAGGTCGATGCTGCGCGAACTAGCAGATGCCCACATCTCAAGAGACGGTGCAAAAACAACAGCACAAAACCGTGTACGATGGAAAAGTCTTGACGAGGCCCTATGCTCCCGAGAGAAGTGAACAAAAAAAAACAAATAAAAGAAAATTAAAATACGACGTGTGCTCAAAAAGTATCGCAAATTTTGAATTTTCGCAGGTTACGTATATTCGAATTTCGATTTTTTTATGGCGATATGTTGGTACTCATGGCTGTGTACTGTACTCCAAATCAATCAATAAAAAGCGGCGAATACGAAATGTTTTTCAAATCATTGAAACCTAGAACTTGTTTGCAACTTTTCGTAGATTAATTTCTATTTACATAAACCTTCGTTCAATAATGTGAGTGACTAATTAATTAAAACACATTTTTTTGCCAAAATTCGTTTTTATTCATCAACATAGTCCCCTTTTAGGGAGATACAATCATTCCAACGCTTTTCCAATCTTTCGATACCGCCTTTGTAAAACGATTTTTCTTTGCCTTCAAAATAGGCCTCAGTTTCGGCGATTACTTCATCATTTGAGCCAAATCTCTTACCACAGAGCATCTTTTTGAGGTCTGCGAAGAGCCAGTAGTCGCTGGGGGCCAAATCTGGAGAATACGGTGGATGGGGAAGCAATTCGAAGCCCAATTCGTTCAATTTTGCCATCGTTTTCATTGATTTGTGACACGGTGCATTGTCTTGGTGGAACAAGACTTTTTTCTTCGCTACAAGAGGCCGTTTCTTTGCGATTTCGTTTTTCAAACGCTCCAATAACGCTATATAATAGTCGTTGTTGATGGTCTGCCCCTTTTGGAGATAGTCGATGAATATTATTCCATGCGTATCCCAAAATGCAGACGCCATAATCTTGCCAGCCGACTGCTGCGTCTTTGGTCGCTTTGGGCGGCTTTCACCGGCTGCATTCCACTCAGCAGACTGCCGATTTGACTCTGGAGTGAAATGGTGGATCCATGTTTCATCCATTGTGATGTACCGACGCAAAAACTCCGACTTATTGCGCGTAAACATGTCCAAACAGCTCTTTGAATCATCGATTCGTTATTGTTTTTGCTCCGGTGTGAGCAAACGCGGCACCCATTTGGAAAACACCTTTTTCATACCCAAATGTTCGTGTATTATGGTGTGTACACTGCCTGCTGATATCTTTAGAATGTCAGCAATCTCCCTCACTTTCACTTTACGGTCGGACATAATGATTTTCAGTGTTTTTTCAACGTTTTCCGGAATAACAGCGTAATTGGGCCTTCCAGATGGAATGTCATCGGTGTCTGTACGACCACGTTTGAATTCGGCATACCAATAACAAATGCTTCTTTTTGATGGAGCAGAGTCCGAATAATGTTTTTCAAGCCATTCCTGGCATTGAACAGTATTTTTTTTCATTAAAAAACAATGATAAATCAGCACACGGAATTGCTTTGAATTCATTTTTTTTTTAACTCAAAAGTAGCGTCACTTAAAGCACTGTAACTTGTAAACAAATGGTCGGATTAACATATGATTTTGACAGTAAGCCTAAAAAGGTTGCCAACTTTCGAAAAAAATATTGATTTAGTACTAGTGCCGCCATCTATGTGTCAGTCACACACATTATTGAACGTT
>JAYXIM010012057.1:0-15623 GCA_037575425.1 Anastrepha fraterculus | reverse complement strand
TAAAACACTTAAATATGCAGTATGGGGAAAAACTTAAGTACACACTTCGTTATTTTTTATTTATGTGGAAATTCTTTATGAAAACGACGTTGTAGCATTCATTAGGGAGATTGAATGTCTCTGAGCTGTCAGAGCTACGGGCGTATGACGGGAATAAAAAATACGTTTTCGTTCTTGGTTCCAAATTCACTGATATTGTAGCAGCTCAAAACTTCTTCTTCTTAATTGGCGCTATAACCGCTTACGCGATTTTGGCCGAGTTTAACAAAGCGTGCCAGTCGTTTCTTTCTCGTGCTAACCGGCGCCAGTTGGACACACCAAGTGAAGCCAAGTCCTTCTCCACCTGATCTTTCCAAGCTGGTACCGCATCGAATACTTTCAAAGCCGGAGCGTTTGTATCCATTCGGACGACATGACCCAGCCAACGTAGCCGCCGGATCTATATTCGCTGCGCTATGTCTATGTCGTCGTAAAGCTCATACAGCTCATCGTTCCATCGTCTGCGATATTCGCCGTTGCCAACGTACAAAGGTCCAAAAATCTTACGCAGAATCTTTCTCTCGAACACTCCAAGCGTCGCTTCATCGGATGTTGTCATCGTCCAAGCTTCTGCGCCATACGTTAGGACGGGCATGATGAGAGTCTTGTAGAGTGTTAGTTTTGTTCGTCGAGAGAGGACTTTACTGCTCAGTTGCCTACTTAGTCCAAAGTAGCACTTGTTGGCAAGAGAGATTCTACGTTGGATTTCAAGGCTGACAAAGTGAAAACTACTTAGTGAATTTCCTAGCGGGAGCGTGCTTGTGTGTGAATGCAAACTTATCTTTAGTGGCTACAAAAAATGAGTTTTATTTTGAGTTTATTATTTGAAAGTAAGTTATTTTCGTTGTTTTTTCCAGCACATAACTAAATATGATTCGTTTCGGCTTGCAACATTTTGTTGCATTACATGTAATACCTCCGTGTTTACCTACAAACCCCCACAAGTGTGTGCGTGAGTGTAGTGGCAAGCTTTCTGACTTAAGTTTGCATTCGCTGATTTCATCTTATTGGCCACACTAAGATTTTTGGTTTATGGCGTTGCAGTCATTCTCGAATTTGTTGCGTCTCATGACTCACTTTTCAAGTTGTTGCAGTGACCGCTGTTGCTATTCAAAAGTTATCACCTTCAGTTTATTTTGCTTCTTCTAATTATATGAGTTAAGCGAAAAGATGCACTAAAATGCATAAATAGCTGTTTGAACTCAAATGCTAGCAAGTGTGTGTGAATTCCTATTCTAAGACATAAGTATAAGTGCATATGTCTGTATGTTTGTAGGCATGTACAAGTGAGTTGTGTACCCTCGTATGAACCTTATATCCACAACGGCATTAAATTAGTTATAGGCTGTGGAAAAATGCTTGCAAAGTTGTGCAAAACTTTTTTTGGGACAATTTGAAAAATACTTAAGGGGGCTAGTTAGTTTAGGCCTCCTCAGAAACTACGTACGTCAATGGACTCAGCAAAAAGCTGCTGAGTTACTTGAACAACAATTCCGAGCCGGACTTAGTTAAAGACTTGGGTCTTAGTTAAAGACTTGCTTGTCTTTGGAAAAATATAAAAGTTTATTTTTATGAATTTAATTTTAGAGTAAGTTTTAACACTATGTTAATACTGGACTGACTGCCAACACATTTGACAGTCATATTTATACACATACCTCATTTTACTGGTTCAGGTACACGACTTGTATATTAGTTTCTTTGTTTGCTGTTTAGGAAAAATATGTTTACCTCATGTTTTTCTTACAATATGTTTATCTCTTGTTATTTTTAAAATAACGGGTGATTTTTTAGCTATTATCTTTTTAAACAGTTGCTTTAAACAGCTGACGCACGTTTCGTGTTTTGTCTCACTGTCAAACATCTTCAGTTTGGTCCATAATTTAACCATGAATCGTCTTACAAACGAACAACGCTTGCAAATCATTGAATTTTATTATAAAAATGCGTGTTCTGTTAAGAAAGTTTATCGCGCGCTTCTTCCATTTTATGGTCAGTTTAATCGACCCACTGAAACGGCTATTCGAGCTATTGTGACTAAATTTAGGACCAAATTTACATTATTGGACATCAAACCATCAACACGCTTACGTAGAGTGCGAACTGAAAAAAATATCGCACTTGTATCGGCCAGTGTTAATGATGACCATCAATTATCGATTCGTCGACGTTCGCAGCAATTGGGTCTCTGTTACTCAACAACGTGGAACATTTTGCGAAAGGATTTAGGGGTGAAACCTTTCAAAATAGAGCTGGTGCAAGAATTGAAGCCGAACGAGCTACCGCAACGAAGAATATTTGGTGAATGGGCTCCTGGAAAGTTGACCGAAGATCCACTCTGTTATCGAAAAATTTTGTTCAGCGGCGAAGCTCATTTTTGGATCAGTGGGTACGTAAATAAGCAGAATTGTCGATTTTGGAGTAAAGATTAGCCAGAAGAATTGCAAGAGCTACCAATGTATCCAGAAAAGGTCCAAGTTTGGTGCGGTTTATGGGCTGGGGGTATCATTGGACCGTACTTCTTCAAAGATGCTGCGAATCGTAACGTAACTATGAATGGTGAGCGCTACCGTGAAATGATATCCAACTTTTTTTTGCCCAAAATGCAAGAGCTTGACTTGCATGACATGTGGTTTCATCAAGACGGTGCCACATGCCACACAGCACGCTTTACAATGGACTTGTTGAGAGGAGAGTTCGGTGAACATTTCATTTCACGTTCGGGACCTGTTAATTGGTCACCCAGATCGTCCGATATAACGCCTTTAGATTATGTTTTGTGGGGCTATGTGAAAGCTCATGTCTATTCAGACAAGCCTGCTTCAATTAACGCATTGGAAGACAACATTAAAGCATTCATATGTGAGATACCGACCGAAATATTGGAAAGAGTATGCCAAAATTGGACTAAGCGGATGGACCATTTGAAGCACAGTCGCGGTCAACATTTGCATGAAATTATCTTCAAACATTAAATTATATGGACTGTACTATCGATTTAAATAAAAATGTCATGCATTTTTCTGAATTTTACGTGTGTTTTTTTAAAAAACTTTCCTATGGCTCTTAAAAAATCACCCTTTACATATATTTTTGTATTTTGGTATTCTTAAAATATGTTTGGATTTGTTCAGCCCTTCATGATGATAGTTAGAATTTACTTAACTATATTTATTTATTATTTGTGAAGGTTAAGGCAATCGATAACTACTTTCCTTTGCCATCAAACGTTTCAATTGATGATAAGATGCGACGTATGAATTATTCGAATTCTCAGGATCATCTACAGGAACGTTAAAATGGTGGTATCCACAATCGCTTCAAAAGATTTTCATCACAGCCACAAATGAATAGGTCATTTCAATTATCGCTGATATATATGAAGTTGTTAAAATTGACCGGTGAATAGATTAGCAGAGCGTGGAGCCAATTACGGAGAGTGAAGAGGTAAGAGAGACTAGCACGTAGTATGACAACTAAGAGCTGAGAATTAATTTATTCTCGTATTTTGGGAACTGGTGTCTTTCGGGAGCTTTCTTTAATTCCAGTCCAAGTTTGAAATATATTGCACATTTCGTTTGTATTTTATTTCTGGAGATGTATGGATACAAACATTATTTGTGGAGCGTTGCCGCATTCATGCTGTAATCCCCATGTCGCCCACTGTAAAATTTCATTATTCCGCAAGATGAAGTCGCAGCTCAAAGATACATAGCAAAGAAGCTGTAACTTCGTAGTTTTACCAATCATAGGAGTAATAAATAACGAAAAGTTATCTCTGTTAATCACTATTCTTATTCTTATTTTGCTTTAATTTTTCTGTTTGTCGTTTTATAAATGTATTTTTTTTACCAGCCTTGTAGATTATATTCAAAACTTGCAATATTTTATAGATTTCCATATAATTATATTTTCCGTCTACATTATTTTTGTCTTTCAATGTTTTATAGTTTCATTTAGGTCATAATTTTTGAAATATTGTATTTTTATGTATTTTATACAGATCGCGCTCATTTGAATTGTATGTCTACGATATAGACCTACTGGAAAACGCAACACTGCTAATACCTAGTACGGATGCTTTATGGGTGTATCCAGCAGTTTGACGTTTAGCTGGAATTTTCAAAGTACTTTCCAGGGGCATCTTCAGAATACTGTATATTTTTGTAAATACTTTTCATTAAAATATATCATTCTTACTTTATCATCCTTGCCTTCAACTCAAACGCGTTATATCAAATCAAATAAGATATTCTATGTTGTTCCTTTGTTCGTAACTCGTTAAATTTCTTAGTGTGCTTTTACAGGTCAGATGCAAAAAGATTACAGCAATGGAACAGTAATATTGGGTTGGGGAAGAAGAAATGTCGTATTTGTGATCGAGATTTGACGCTTTATTTTACATACTTAGAATTATCCGATTCAAGTCAAACATGCCCCGTTTTGTTCGCAAACTTGTAGCCATTTAGAAGGCAACTTCATTATCTTCCATTTATAAAACCCCCCCTCCTTATTTGCAAAAAACTCAGAAACCAGTTTTCGCAAGCCTCTTTTGAGGCCAACTTGGTATCACCAAGGACGTTTTGCATGGACCGGAATAGATGATAGTCACTTGGTTCCAGGTCCGGACTATATGGTGGGTGCGATAGGACATCCCATCCGAGCTCCCGTAGCTTCTGGCGGGTCATCAAAGATATGTGAGGACGAGCGTTATCCTCGTGGAACACAACACCATTCCTATTGACCAATTCTGGCCGCTTCTGGTCAATCGCCTGCTTCAAACGGTCAAGTTGCTCACACTAGAGGACCGAATTAAGGGTCTGGCCATGGTTGAGCAGCTCATAGTGAATAATTTCCTTCCGATCCCGCCAAACTCACAGCAAATGTTTCCTGGCGGTCAATCCGGGTTTAGCGATGGTTTGGGCCGGCTCGCCGGTTCTCAATCACGATCTTTTTCGCTTGGCGTTCTCGTACGTGATCCACTTTTCATCGGCAGTCACCATCCGCTTCAAAAATGGGTCAAGTTCGTTCCGTTTTAGCAGAGAATCGCCAGCGTTGATGCGGTCCAAGAGATTTTTTTGCGTCAACACGTGTGGCACCCAAACATTAAGCTTTTTTTGGAATCCAATCTTCTGCAAATGGTTCCAAACTGTTTTGTGGTCTACACCTCGTTCCTGACTAATCGAGCGAATGCTCACATGCCGGTCTCTTTGGATAATTTCAACGATTTTATCAGTCTCTACGACGATTGGCCTACCAGTACGGGGTGCATCTTCGACATCTACTACACCAAAACGAAATCGATCGAACCAACGCTGTGCTGTGCGAATCTTTACAGTATCAGGCCCATAAACTTCACAGATTTTTGCCGCCGCCTTCGTTGCCTTTTTACCTCTACGGTAGTAAAAACGTAAAATATGACGAATTTCTTGCTTGGTGGACTCCATCTTTCACGCGCTATAACTTAAGACTGAAACGTACGATCACAACACTGTCAAAAAAACACTTATAGTACAGATTGTCGTCTTCAAATCGCCGTTTAGTGTGACCCGATGCAATAAGTACAACGCAAGATATGTTTAAATGTCGCGCTCTATTGACAAAATACGACATTACTTTTTCCCCAACCCATATTAAACAGAAGTGGCATGACACATGAAGTGTGAAGTATCATACGAAAGGTATTTTGATGTGAAAGGGGGAAGAATTAAAGAAATTTCAAATTAGTTTGATGTGAAGCGGCACTAGTGAAATTGCTAAAACATGCAAACGTGTCCCTAAATGTATGCTTTAATATTATTACTGAATTGAAAAAACGTATTGAGTAGCAGTTCTAGAATAAGATTTAAATTAAAATTAATACAAGGAGGAAGGTAAAGGTGAACGTGTAGGCGAAGAAAAGGATAAAGAAAGATAAAAATAATTTTTTCCCCCCTTTATTTTATACATCTGTCCATTGACATTAAGTACATTGTTTAACAATTTGGCCTGGATTTACATACATCGCTTAATGACCAGTGCCAAAGCGATAAAAATTGAAATAAACGAAATAATATACAATTAATTAATATTCAATACAAGTTTGACTCTACATAATTACAATTGTACAACAATATAACAGCAATTAAACCCCTGTGCACATTCATTATTTTCTAGCATTCATTAAGTCGCTTAATCCAGTTCTCTTTTTATTGTGTTCCTGTATTTTTTCAAAGTGTTGCTATATTAAAAGTCCTGTGGATGTCATCATTTTTAGTGTACCTGTCCGACATGGTCAAAATTCGAAGAATCTTCGATTGTTGTCGTTGAATTTTTACTAAAGGGTGATTTTTTAAGAGCTAAAGGAAAGTTTTTCAAAAAAACACACGTAAAATTCAGAAAAATGCATGAAATTTTTATTTAAATCGATAGCACAGTCCATATAATTGAATGTTTGAAGATTATTTCATGGAAATGTTGACCACGACTGCGCTTCAAATGGTCCATCCGCTTCGCCCAATTTTGGCATACCCCTTCAAATATTTCGGCCGGTATCTCACATATAAATGCTTTAATGTTGTATTCCAATGCGTTAATTGAAGCAGGCTTGTCTGAATAGACATGAGTTTTAATATAGCCCCACAAAAAATAATCTAAAGGCGTTATATCGCACGATCTGAGTGGCCAATTGACAGGTTCCGAACGTGAAATAAAATGTTCCCCAAACTCGCCTCTCAACAAGTCCATTGTAACGCGTACTTTGTGGCATGTGGCACCGTCTTGCTGAGACCACATGTCATGCAAGTCCAGCTCTTGCATTTTGGGCAAAACTAAGTTGGATGTCATTTCACGGTAGCGCTCACCATTCACAGTTACGTTACGATTCGCAGCATCTTTGAAGAAGTACGGTCCAATGATACCTCCAGCCCATAAACCGCACCAAACTGTGACCTTTTCTGGATAAATTGGTAGTCTTGCAACTCTTCTGGCTGATCTTCACTCCAAAATCGACAAATCTGCTTATTTACGTACCCATTGATCCAAAAATAAGCTTCGTCGCTGAACACAAAATTTGGATAAAAAAGTGGATCTTCGGCCAATTTTCCAAGAGCCCATTCATCAAAAATTCTGCGTTGCGGTAGGTCGTTCGGCTTCAATTCTTGAACCAGCTGTATTTTGAAAGGCTTCACACCTAAATCCTTTCGCAAAATGTTCCACATTGTTGAGTAACAGCGACCCAATTGCTGCGAACGGCGACGAATCGATAATTGATGGTCATCATTAACACTGGCCGATACAGCTGCGATATTTTCTTCAGTTCGCACTCTACGTAAGAGTGTTGGTGGTTTGATGTCGAATAATGTAAATTTGCTCGAATAGCCACTTCAGTGGGTCGATTAAACTGACCATAAAATGGAAGAAGCGGGCGATAAACTTTCTTAACAGAACATGCATTTTTATAATAAAATTCAATTATTTGCAAGCGTTGTTCGTTTGTAAGGCGATTCATGGTTAAATTATAGACCAAACTGAAGATGTTTGACAGTGAAACAAAACACGAAACGTGCGTCAGCTGTTTAAACCTACTGTTTAAAAAGGTAATAGCTAAAAAATCACCCGTTATATGAGACTTTTTAGCCGTTCCCCATACCTGTAGTCCATATAGCCAGATTGGTTTAATCATGGCTTTGTACACTAATAGCTTGTTCTGTATAGTAAGTCTGGATTTTGTGCTGACTAACCAATGAAGTTGTCGAAGTTTTTCTTTTATTTGTGTGATCTTTTGCTTTATAGGGTGATTCCTATTTAGTTTCGAATGCAAATGTATTCCAAGGTATTTAGTAGTTGGTTTAATTGTAATTGCTTTGCCATTTATTTTAATTGGAACCGCAGTAAATTTGGTTTTGGTAGTAAATATAACCTGCACGGTTTTGTCTTCATTAATTGTTAGGCACCAATTATCGAACCATTCCTTAACTGCGTTTGTGTATCGCTGCAGTTTTTCAGTAGCGATAGTCAAGCTTTTGTCCGATGCCAGTAGTATTGTATCGTCTGCGAATGTAGCAATTGATGAATTAGTTTCGTCAGGAGGTGGTATGTCTGCGGTGAATAAAACATATAACAGTGGTCCAAGAACGCCTCCTTCCGGAACTCCAGCTGTCATTTGATGAATATCTGAACATTGATTGTCATATTTAATATAGAAAATTCGGTCAGTTAGGTAGCTTTTTATGATAAGATAGTAGTCAAAAGGTATCATTATTTTTAATTTGTGGAGTAAGCCTTTGTGCCACACTTTGTCAAACGTTTTAGCTACGTCCAAGAATACTGCCGCACAATAACGATTGTTTTCAAGGACTGATTGGACTTTATTTGTTATTCTATGGATCTGTTGGATAGTCGAGTGTTTTTTTCTAAATCCAAATTGATGCTGCGGTATTATACTCTTATACGGCTTAGTCGATCATGCAGTAATTTTTCAGCAATTTTAGATATTGTCGGTAGTAAGCTTATTGGTCTATAAGATGATACGGTAGATGATACCCGGTTTTGGCAATGCAATAATTTCTGCCCCTTTCCAGAGTTTCGGAAAATATTGCAAGCGAAACATTGCATTAAAAACGTTTCGCAAAAATATTCCCTGTTATCAAGTCATATCCGGTTTATTTTTATGTTTTATTCCTTTTTTGATGCAAGCTATTATTTCGTGTGTATTCGTCCTTTTTGTTTTTGTAAAATCATAATGGTAATTGTTTTGGCTGTCAATTTTCTTTTCTTCGTCATTTGATAGAACCTCTTCAAAGTATTTTGCTAAAGTTTTCGCTTTTTCCTCTTTTGTAACGGCCCATGACTTGTCATCTTTCTTTAGTGGTGGTTGATGTTTTATTTGGTTTTTAATGTTTTAGTACATTTCCAAAGAGAGTAGTTTGTGTCTTTATTGGGAGTCAGGTTCTTCAAATAGTTTTCGATTTCTTTGTTATTTCTTTTGGTTAAAGTATCCTTAAGAATTTTTGTGGCTATGTTTAGTTTTCTCTTGTCGTCAGGTGATCTAGTTTTTTGCCATCTTTTTCTTAACTTTCGTTTTTCAATAATTTGCTTCTTCATAGAAATGTCAGTTGCTGCTGAATTTGTTGTATTTGCTTGCTTTGGTGCCGATTTGATCTGAGCTTCTAGGACTACGTCGTTGAAATGGTACGTTCAATGTCAAGTTGCGTTTTTAATATCACATTTGGTATAAGTTGATCGTCAATATGGTGGCAGAATTTTTCCTAGTTGGTTCTGTCATTAAGTATGCGAAAAGATGTATCTATAGATTTTATATAACTTACATATTCAAGTAATATCGGCGAGTGGTCAGAAGAAAGTTCATAGCACGACTGAATTGTCAATTGGCTATGGCTTATGCTTATATATATAATTGGAGCGTACACCCTTTTTTGGGTGTTTGGTGGTGTGTGCGTCTTGATGTTGTTCCACAAATGGAGAGATCTACAGTTTTAAGCCGACTCCGAACGGCAGATATTTTTATGAGGAGCTTTTTCATGGCAGAAATACACTCGGAGGTTTGCCATTGCCTGCCGAGGGGCGACCGCTATTACAAAAATGTTTTTCGTGATTTTGGTGTTTCACCGACATTCGAACCGACGTTCTCTCTGTGAATTCCGAATGGTAGTCGCGCACCGACCCATTCGGCTACGGCGGCCGCCATGTTTTTGGTTATGCAGAAATCGATCAAGTCTGGAATTTTCTTTACGCCAGTTGGCCAATAGGTAGGTTCTCAATTGTTTTTGTTAATTGCGTTAATTAGAATGCTCCCCTTTTTGTTGGTTAGTCTTGAGCCCCAGTCAATGTGTTTAGCTCTTCCATCAGGATGGTTTGTCACATACATTTTATAATTAGGAAATTTCAGAAAACTATTGTCAGTGAAATGTGTTTCTACAATCAATGCCATGTCAGTTTCTTTGTAAACTAAAAATTGTTTTAGTTCTAAATAGTGCTGTATTAGTCCATTTGCATTCCAAATTAGAATTTTAATCTTTTCACTTTTGTCCATTCATATTATTTAAAAGCATTGTAATTATATTCAACATATTTGTCATCTGGTTGACTAGGGATTTTACCATGTCTTTAAGCTCTTCGATATCATTGTTTTTTTGCAGATTTGTTAGTCAGCTCCTGCTCTGCTTAATGTTCCCTTGAAGAAGATGCAACATCAGCATAGCTTACTCCGGGAATTATGTTTGTTACGGCTGTTGTTATTGGCGTATTATTTTTATTTGTATTTAATGTTGGTTCTTTATTAATAAAAATATTATTAATATTAAAAATAAAAATTAATATACATAAAGATAAAGGCAAAGATGCAAGTAAATTTTAGTTTTTAATATAAGGAAGGTGATAAAGATAAAGGCATATCAATACAGCATGTAATAGGGGCAAATTTAGATATTACAGCTCTCTAAAATAATATATATATATTTATTTATTAATTTAATAATCTGAAAATGCAATTTTTTTTACAGAATACGAAAAAGAGATTAATGCTAAACAATTCAATAAGAAATAAATTGAACTTCTTCCTGTCTGAAAATATCATGACCCCGTAAGCTTAGGTGAGGCATATTGAAATTATTGTTCTTGAGTAAGGGTGTGGAGTCAATCGCCTCACTTATCAAATCGAAAACAAACTTCTAACAAGTAAAGTTTTCAGATTAATGAGAAAGCACTAACTTTTATAGGATGGATTTGGATCAGTGAAATAGAAACAATGCAAAGCATAGTACACAAAAACTTTCTGGACACCGTCATCACCTACTAATATGAGAAGCATAATATGGTATCCAAATAAATACAGCGCATTTCAGCTTCGAACTCACCAGAGAGGTAAATAACGGCTTTAGAGTATATGAATCAGCAAAGTTTGAATTAAAACGTCGAATAAAGGCGAGTACAGAATATGACTTTGCAATGGTGTTATTTAAATGTTTTTAAAAAGAGAATCTAGTGTACCAAGATCAGCGGGGTATTGGATTGTAAGATAATATTATAGTTCAGAGCATTTGCTGGGGACCCAAAGCATCCAAAAATTAAGTTCGAATTGCAAATTACTGTTGTGCTTAGATCATACAAATTACTTCTCTGGGTCGTTTTTGGTGTCACTGATTGCAAATTGGATACTGGCGCGAGAAACAAATCAATGAAAAAATTAACTTCAAAAACTTTTCGAAGACTTTACGTCTTTCTCTTCATTTCAGTTACTTGTTAGGGTTCAAGATGCATCTTGTTCTGGTTGTTTGTTGATACTTTTATGACTAAAACAAAAATTAAATTGTTTTTAAGGGGAACGCTGGAAAATAAAAACAAGCCACACAAAATCCAACAATATGAGAAACAACAACACAACAGCCAAGTACTTACAGTTGCTGTAGATATTGCAAAAGAAAGTGCAGGGCAGGGCACTGCAGCAGAGCGGAGCCATTGGGAGACAATAACTTGGGCAATTATTTACTAAACACTCGCGATGAGCAACAAACAAACGGCCAATAAAGTCAGACTTGCCAGGCCTTTTGTAGCCGAAACTGAATAATGTGGCAAGAAGAGTGATGTAGTTGTTGTTGGACAACTGCATCCAAGTGCTTTCCCCAATATTTACCTTAGTATGTAGTTATATTGCCTGCGACGTCCGACCGCTGCTATTCAAGCGACTTCAGTTCAACTGAGTTCCGTCCATATAAAATTCACTTAGCCAGCACTTGTCCTCTTCCATTCCTGCACATCCTCAATTCGCCCACCCGCCAACACTTTTATTGTATTT
Source organism: Anastrepha fraterculus (assembly GCA_037575425.1). NCBI lineage: Eukaryota > Metazoa > Arthropoda > Insecta > Diptera > Tephritidae > Anastrepha > Anastrepha fraterculus. Next base: position 3,790 of record JAYXIM010012057.1, on the reverse strand, counting down.
GTTGTTGAATTATAAACTTTTCATGCGTGTCCCTTCAATTTCCTCACCGTACCGTATCAATCACCTGAGCTTTTACTGTTGTAATTTTTTGTTGGTGCCAAACATCCGCCTTGTCTATTTCTTGCAGTAATTTGACATTGTTGTTGGTGGCAGCACGCGCATTCACTCACTTACACCTTCTTCATGCGCTTATATAAACCACTTCACTTTGACCGACCACCGCTGGCGCTTTTAACCCTTGGTGAACCCACATTCCCCGCCTTGCGTAATTGTTTGCATTTTCACACTTTTTCTCTTTGTTTGCTTTGTTGGTTTGTGTACTCGCTTTTTTATTATTAAATTTTGTTAGTCAAACGCAAATAAGACTTTTGAAAATTATTGCTCAAGCGTGTTTTTCTTTTCTTCTTCAAATAGTTTTGAGATTTTTTTCTAGTTTTTTCATTGATGACCAGCTTTAAAGTATTTGTGATGAATTCTTTTACTAAGTTTTTCAAGCACAAGCGGTATGTGTTATTAGTGTTGTTATTTTTGTAGCTGATTGTTAATTTCTGCTGTTACGTTTGCTTAGCATTTTTGGTTTTGTTTTTTAATTGCCTTTAATTTAGTGTTGTTTTTTTCTCAGATTGGCTTTTCATTACTACCCCACAAGTTTGTGCTTATATTCATTAAATGTAGGCAATACATCGGCCTTTGAATAACAGTATTTTTTATAAATTATCGTTAAGAATTATTAGGAATATTTAACGTTAAAGATGCCCATTTTTTGCATAAGTTTCAAAAAATGTCCACATGATTATTTAACTTGAATACAACCACCGCAAAAGAACAATATTCATTTATAAACACTTTTTATTGGCTGAACATTTGACCTAAAGGTTGTTTTGCTAAACAATATGTTTTTTCATTAATAAAAATGCTCTAAGCGTTTGCAATACCCTGCAAAATAAATGTACGGAACGAACCGTCAAAGGAACGATAGTGGGGAAAGAATAAAACGATACATGAAAAAACCCAGCCAACCAAAGGGTAAAATTTTCAGACTACTATTTATTTCAGAAAACATAAAAAAAAACTTCATGAAAGCGGCAAGAAATATCAGTCCATTATTCTGCGGTAAGAGAATGGAGAATTTTCTTGTTTGAAGGTAGTGATGCTGCGCGTGTTCGTTGATCAACGCCCCCACGCGGACGAGCCACGTCAACTTTTTAATTTTTTCAGAGATGAGGAGTCGCTATTCCGTATTTTTTACAAAAGGTTCAAATATCCTTTTACTTGTTATGAATTGTAAAGTCTTGCCTAAATGACAATATTTTAAGGTTCAAGTAAAGGACATGCACCTGTTCGCTAGACAAAAATAGAAATGAGGTTCGATAGAACTTTTGTGGTTTTTAAAACGAGTGCAATTGAGTTTCGCCTTCGATAAAAAAATGTTTTCATAAATAGTGAAAATGTGGGATAAGAGATAAATTTTTTAGTCCAAATTATAGCCTCCAGCGATTTTTTTCTATAAAAATATATAAGTACATATAAAAATTTAACGATAAAGCAATATTTTCATAAATATAATATTATGAATTCTAAGACCTTAGTAAAATGCTTCCTGGGTTAACAATTGCCTTATGTGTTTCTTTTCAACGATATTTCAGTATAGTAGGCAAATATGGTAGTTTTATACTTTTCCTGTGGTTCCCTATGGTTTTTTACAAACCTTTGTAGTGGTATGGGAAAGTTTAGACTTTATATGCACGGAAACTGTAGATTTTATATATGTATGTAGAATTGCATACTCAGTTTTTGATTCTCTAATCAATTTAATTTTTAAAAGGACCTCAAAGGATCTTTTCCAAAATTTGTTTTTAATGCTTCACTTACTCAATTATATAGACAGGAATATGAAAGAGGATTATCTAGCTATTCAAAAGAAGAAATAAATTCCAATATATAAATAAAAAATAAATAAATAATTATAATACTTAAAATTTATTATTAACTATGTATGTATATCACTAAGTACTTCTCTATCTCTGGTAACGTTCCACAACTCTCTTATATTGTTCAAAATCATAAAATTTATAGTGTTTCGCAGCCATTACAAATGTTTTCGCCTCACGCACCGCCTTTCGATTTTGCCTTCTAGGATAAGCTGCCATAGTTGGTACTTTTGACTGTTGGGGATAGGCCCTAAATACGCTGTCTTCCTTCGCTTAATTGTGGTTAAAAGTTGCTAATTTTGATTTATTCGTCGTAGTAACACCGGGCCGCCTTAGGGAGTAACTACGGCCATGCCACGACATGGGGCGCTGCCATGGTGGACCACTTGAATTTCCCTTTATGCCACTTACTGCCAAACATACGAAAAACACGCACAGGTGCCATAGTCCGCGTAGACTCGGACCTGGAAAGTGTAGCAAGCGTAAACACAAACGAAGAAGACGGTTTACTTCGCTCTCCGGTGAGGCTTGATGGTGCCAATTCTTTGAGTAAGAAAGGACCTAGAGCTCAGCCAACTAAGGAGGGGATGACAGCGAAAGCACGCTACAAGGCGACCAGATTAGTGGCATGATCAATCTGATGCAAGCAACGGCAGCCAATGAGATTGCTAAAGAGCACTTGACTGTGGCACTTATTGATCGTGGTAACCCGGTGGGGCAAATGTCGCGGGAGCAGTGAAAAACAGTGGGAATGAAGCTGTTGGAAGCTTTCTTCGCAAGAATGGTCGCGGATCCGAACGCATCTATGCCTGCATTCGATGGAGCAGGATGGTTTAGCCGCGTCAAAATCATAAAGTGCAAGGATGACCCCTATCTCAACTGGGTAAATGAAGCTGCAAGGCCTATGGGAAGGTGCCGCACTTGAAATAATGGATCGCAGTTGCGTACCGTCGATACCAAGCACGGTAAACCCGGAGCATGCACTGCGTCTGCTACAAATGCAGAATAAAGATGTACCTACCGACGACTGGAAAATGTTCAAAGTGGCTAAATTAGCAAATGCAGATGGAAGCCAGAACTACATCCTCCAGATAAATAAAACGCTGGAGGACATTTTGAACGAGCGATTTGGGAAAATGGCGTGGGACATTGGAAGCGTGTTCCTTCGTCTCAAAAAAACGCAACCCAACGGATAAAAACGATAACACGCTCAAAACTGGGGAGGTGGAGAAGTATTTCGACATTGAAGACATCCTCGAAACCTCTCTTAACATCTTGGACGAAAAAGTGGGTGAGCTGGAGCAGGCATAAAACCTCATGAAGGAACCAAAGCCTGATACTGAAGGTCCTTCAAATTAACCTTTACAAAAGCAAGGAAGCCTCAGTTGAGCTCCTTCAAAATTTAGAGAGGTCAACTACGACATGGCTCTGTCGGTTTGGGAAACGAGGTATCAGGACTGGACTCACCAAACTACATACTATACATACTTCCCGATACCAATCTCTTCACAGATGACCTGACAGTGGCTGCAGGAATGAAATTATACTTGGGTCCTGCTATATTTCACACGAGAGGGAAGCACCGCCGGATGAGCTTTGTGGGATGGTTAAGGAAGCCGAGCGAAGGAAGCTAGTTCTAGTTGTAGGCTCTGATGCTAACTGTCATCACACACTCTGGGGGATCTCCGAGCTCTAGAGTACAAGGAATACGATTTAGGAGTATTTCTAGACATTAGTGGTGCATTCAACAATGTGTCAATGTGTGATACAACAAGTACAGAACCCGCTGTTTATTCATGGATAAAAACCCGTTTCGGTTGTAGAATAATACGTGCGGAATGGAACGAAGCTAAACTCAC